>JAHZMZ010004245.1:0-47037 GCA_027743805.1 Lepidocyrtoides sp. E14 | reverse complement strand
AATCTTACATGTTACAGCAAAACTATAAGTTCGACTCTTTAAACTAATCTCATTTGGAGTAAAAGAGTAAATACATATTTATTCGACGTTATCGGCGGTGGGTTGATGTCTGATGTAAGTTTACGCAGATAAAAGAGTAAACTGACGGAACATAATGGAGACGTCTTGATCATTGAATTCGAAGCTGGAAATCCAGTTCATTACGTATTTTTTTAAATTATGGATTAGTCAAATTTGCAGGCAACTAAGCTATGCATTTACAATGGCGATATTTTTACACTGACGAACCTATTCTCTTCAATTCTAATTCTCATTTCTAATTCAAAGTTTTAATAATTTTAAAAAACTGCCACTGCATTACTACTTTACTACTTGACGGTCCAATACACTTAAAAAATAATAAATGTAGCCCATTTTCCTGTTTACCTGAGAAACTCTAAAAAGATCTTGCGTAGTATGTATGTTTATTGCTGTATTAGCTTAGTTTGATTACTATCAACTGTTAGCCACATGAATCAAACCGTAATAGTGAATAGGTATTTTTTTTTTGTTGTTTTTACTTTCCCGTCGCAAAAGTTTGTTCAATTTTCTCCGCTTGCAATATGCATAATATACATGTAGCCACATGTACAAATTATCGTGCTTACCAGAATTGATCCCATTAGTGGACTGGGTGTCAGGAGTGCCATTCGTGGATGCGGAAGGTGTCGTGGCCGCAGAAGCGCTGTCTACAGACGACGACGGCTGCGTGTAAAGAGAAAGAATGAAAGAGAAAGTATTAGACATTACTGCCGTAAATTCTTACACTGAACAAAAGGCATAATATATCATTCACTCAATCCATTCATATAAAACTTTGAAAACAAGCATTATGGAAGTATATATCGGGTATTTTTCCAAATGCGAAAATTGTACTTGTGTCGATTGCCGATGCTGCAGCCAATCTACAGAAAATAGAGAAAGCACTACTACAGAGACAAAGAGGGAAAGGGTAGAAAAGAGAAAGAAAAATCACAAGATATAAATGAGCCACTGTCAGTGAAATTTATTGGCAATCCTTGTTCTCTGTCCATCATTGTCAGCCTCTGAATGTTACCTCGGCTTAGTAGCAGGGGAAAAAGAAGCTAGCAACTAACAACTCAAGTAGTGTAGTAGTATTGGAGCTGTAGTACTTGCCGTGTAGAAATATGTGAGCATTATACTAATAAAAATAATAAATACTCTCTATCCTACTCTGCCAGTCTGTAGTACAGTTATATATGTACTTTGTTATTCAAGGATAGAAATGACTCACACTGCAATTTTTGGATGCGATACAGTTTTACCTTATAGTTTATGTACAAAGCCTATCATATGCATGTAATTTTAAAAATAATGTCACTACATATTTTCCTTGCTCTCGTTTCACATGAAGATTAGTGAAATATGTATTATATCTACTGGATTGAATGCGTTGTAGAAAAGGCACTTTTTAAAATAAATACTCGGATTGTATTCACTGGATTTGCATACTTATGATCCCCGAAAAATTCCCATCTGCCATCTACTCAAACCAGCCTTTATCTGGTCCATATTTTTTTACTACAGAATATATTTTTCTGTTAAAAATGAGAAAATTTTGTTTTCGTTGGAGTTGGATTTGAATGCACTTTTCTACACTTACAACAACATAAACCATGATTCTTTACGTTTTATGCTGGATTTCATATACCACACACCATTGCTAACAGTGAATAAAGCGTTCGCTCAAGCTTGTTTTCAGCATGATGTATGCGACCAAAAACAAACCAGACACGATCAATCTTTCTTGCTCGTAATTTTGTATAGTTGTTTGTTTCTACCAGCATCAATACAGATAGGTATATATTATTCTAGATTCTTTGAACAATGACATAGTGCTTTCACTCCTTTCCCCTTTTCCTTTTCACCTAAATTTTACCAAGAAAACATTTCACACTCACACAACTTGCTGATAACAGCAATGTATCCATTCCCAAGATTTTCTCTTTTTCTCTTCTTCTCAAACCTAACATTCATCTCTAGCAGCAGCACCATCATCCTTCACATTTCCCTTTTCTTTCTTTTTTTTTAAATTGTATGGAGCAGGGAGTTTTGCTTGTTTGGCTTCCATTTGAACTGCTGAGTGGGTGTAATGTAGTATTATTATGTATTCCTCTTGGGCTTTCTGTGGGTTCTTAGGCATTCAGGCCACAAACCAGCGTGTTTTATCCGGGCAGGGTTAGGCTAGAGCTTTGTCTGTCTCTGGCAGAGAAGCAGTACCACCGCCACCACCACCACCAGCATCCACTGACTCGACTGTTATTTCGTTAGCACATGGGTCACTTCTTGTACATTCTTGATTTTACCCAACACTTGAAAATAGGTATATTTACATAGACAATACAATATGATATCTTTTTTTCTGAGAAATTTCTAACGTCATCATTTTCACTAACAGCAGATGAAACACTTTTTCCCCTTCATTTCTATATGCAAAAGTATCCTTGTTACGTTTAAGTGAACTTTAGGGTGAAAGTGACACTTTGTTTGCAAATTTATACCCGTGACCCTTTTTTCCTGGTACAATTTCACAAACGTCTTACAAAGTACCTTTGGCAAACAAATGTAGAGAAAAGCTATGAGAACATGCAACTTGTCTGTCGTTCGTTGTACATGATTCACGAAGACAGGTCAAGTAGACAAAGTGTAGGGCTGTGTCAGAAAGTCGGTAAATGGTTTTACGCAGCAGATGGTGGGAATAGACGAATATAACTACCTTGAAAGACAGTCTTTGATATATTATGTACATATAAAAAGTTTTGTGATTTTGTCATATTCATGAGAATAATGTCGCAGATATTGTAAAGCCTGTGTAAAATATTATGTTCAAGTGGAAAAATCACTTATGCTAAAACATTTCACATTTCATATATATTTATTGCAATTATTCAAAAAAGTTTTCTCCGTTTGGAATGACAATTGATCATTTAAATGTTTTTTTTTGGACGGAGAAGACAACTTCATAAGTACTATTATGGAGATGAGCATTATCTAAAGAGCTCTCATTCATAAAACATTTCATCGAAGTGCCAACGAAAAAGATCTATTTTTAAATCATCAAAATCAAACGTAAATCAGTAAAAAGTCTCGTAAACCTGTCATGCCTCCTTTCACTCTGACTTACTTGATATAATTTGGTATATCCAGTTTGTGGTATGCATATAAAGTGGAGCTAGGAAAAAGTTTGATAATGATAATATGGCCTTTAATACACATTACTACTTATCGTTATAGGGAAAGTCGAAAACTTTTGTTGCTGCATTGAACCAATGACCAAAAAACTTTTTTTCTGTAATGAAACTGCATGATGAGCAATAAAGCTGATTATAATGATGATTGGGGAGAGAAAAGCCATTAAAATTCCTACCTAGTATTATTATGGCTTTCCAATTTTAGGGTGTTCCTTTTGCATATACCAAGCTGTACATGTATATCTTATATAATGAGTTTTAAATTCTGTCGAGGTATTTTCACGTATCTGCTGCTGCAAATAGGAAAACTTCAAGCTTCTCTACACCCACTCACATTTGCCAATAACCATCAAAAGAGTTTTCTTTTGGTTATTATAGGAAGCGAACCACCATTTTTGCATGACCGTGTTTCTCCCATATCTCCTGGAAAAGCAACTTATTTTCGAGCATCGCAGCCCATTCCTAATGCCATTTTCCCATTAGAAGACTTCTTTATTCTAGTTTTATGAATTTTACGATGTTACATTGTGGTATACTTTGTATTCTCCATAAAATTAAGACTCTTAGCATACCGTGTCTGTAAGCAACATGTCTATAATGCATATTAAACAAGTACAGACTATGGATGAAGCTTATACACCAGAAAGGAAAATGGCTTCATTTGAAATACCGAAGAATGAAATAATTATTCTCTGCTTTATTACTATTACCACGCACTTTCTTTCCTACATAATATTTTTTTTACTAATTATATGAATGCACAAAATGTAGTGTGGTAAAGAGAATTCTACTATTATTTTTATAAACCCTACATATTATATACATCTATTTAGCAAGTTTGAGAGTAAACTATTGGGCAAAGATGAATTTGTGCGAAATTAATGTACAACAATAGTTGTAAAGCAACACGTTTACTTGAATCGTAATGAAATATCCCTACGTATGTTTGTGAACTCTTTTTTTATTTAACCTAAAAATAACCAAAGCCAGATATGTAGAATTAGAATTAGAAACACGCTACTTTGAAAACTCAACATAAAGCCTTAGAAGGGTATTGGTTTGGCAAGGAGAAACCTATGACTTCTACTGAACATAGTTTAGTAGGTAGGTATACTTTTTCTATCAATCGAAGAACCACAATATAAGTCCTTAGCTTGCACTACATCAAATCTTTCTGAAGGATGACACATGCAGTCTCAAATTACATAGCCATATCCCAACAACACTGAACCGTATGTTATGTATGTACATTACATCAATCTCATTTTTACTCAGGTATTCTTGTGGACTTTTACCACTTCTTGTAAAAGTTTAGAAAATTAAATCCATGCCAGTTTTAGTTCACAGAAAAGCCAATCTCCCTTTGACTGGAGAAGCCATATTATAAATATTACATGTAAAACTTGAGTGAGCATCATACTTACAGTTAAACACTCGTGTCACTGAGACCCCTCACTTAATGAACGTTAATAGAAGTCGACTAATACAATTTTACTAAACCAACTTTGGTAATGTTATCTATAAGTATAAAATCTGCTATCAGAAAGGACTCAATTTTTACACACAAGCCAAATAATATTTCTTGCTACTGAACATGTATGGAAATGCTAGACATTTAGTATTCTATGGCATGCCCTCATAATGGAATAGCGTTCATATTATCAACCAAGTAAAAACTGTGATCAAGAAAACGTTGAAATGCACTCTGGCTGCTGTTGAAGAAAAGGAGAAAGGTGGAATTACCAGAAAAAAGGAAGAGAAAGGAAAGTGAAGGGTCTCCCAGTGAAAACTTCTCATTAATGTTCCCAAAGGTGTTATTATGACTTACATAATGCTTTGAAATGAGATGCTGTTGGAAGCATTATTGCATATGCATGTATTTTTTTATATAAATAGTAGCAAAGTATACAAGTAAAAGTGAGGAACTACATTACTTGGAACAGGATGAGTGTGTTAGTGGTGTGGTGATGATGGTAGTTAGCTGGTAGTGCTGAGCTTGGATTTCCTCTTGCACACACATACACACACACACTCTCTCTCTCTTTCTGTCAGTCGTCTTCTCCACTTTTTTTTTCTCCTTCAGTTAGAGAGCATTCTCTCATTTCTCTTTATGTACATCTAACCAACATAACACCATCATCATCACCACGAAAAAACTGACGTCGACATCATTACATCGTATTGATAAAGCCAATGAAGTCTGGCGTCGTTCACTTGAGTGAAACTGCATGGGAGATGACGACTGGGAGCATGATGATGATTAGGATGGCAGGTACTTTATTGTGTGAACTGAACGGTGGAAAGTGCTGACAAGTTTGTTTTTTTCTACAGGGGTTCCTTCCATATCTTCTTGTAGGTAGATATTTGGCGTTTCATCTAATACCCAACTTAAGGAATAGATTGTATGTCAACCCATCATCATAGTACAAGGTAGTAATGTGGCAAGAGGAAAAGGGGGAAATGTTAAAGACATGAATAATATTTTGTAGAGAAAAAGAGAGGTAGAAAAAACATATTCTATTTTCCCTCATGTTCACTGTTCCTTCTAAAAATTTATTTTGCTTTATACATAGACACTTTTGTATGTATTTCTGCGAAAGAAAGAGTGAAGCCAACTATTTTTTAGGGTAAAAGGGAGAAATTGCGGAAACCTGAGAAGTCTGAAAACATAAAAGGATTTATCTGCACTTCCGTCTCACTTTTCCCCAAAGTCTTATACTTATAGCCAACAGCCCAACTCTGAATGAACTGGGGCGTATGCATGTACTATGTGTGCATTTGCTTACAGAAAAGAATCGACCCAATCATAAAAAAAAAGTTTATATTCTGAATAACTGTAGCATATAAAAAGAAGTGGTTGTAGTATGTGTAGTGGTTCTACATATGTAGCTAGTTGCATCAATAATAATGGGTTATTTTACGTCCTTCTTTATGTCCATTTAAATGTAAGTAAGATAGAACATTAAATAATTTTCTGTGAGTCGACAACGTATTTGGAATAATGGGTCGAAGGAAAAAAATATGGTTATAATAATAATACTAATGGCAAAGTATACATACATGTAATAATAGCAAAGTAAACTTAGGCATTATGCATACCTTGTCATTATCCAAATAGGTAGAGTATAATAGTGCAGGTTACAAAAGGAGTGAAATTACACATTCTACGTACTTCTCTTTTCTTTTATGTACCCTCAAAACATCATTAACACTTCCTCCAATTAACACCTCTCCCTTTCATCTGTACCTTTTGTTTATTACGCAAACACCACTACTACTGCTACAACAACTGCACACACATTCGCTTTTATGGCTCTCTCTCTCTCTCAAAAGTAGTCGAAGAATAATAGAAGCGCCTTGTGCTTATGCAAAGATCGACATACAAAGTCAGCCAGCACTACCGTCACAAAGGGATGGTGTAATTCAGATATTTAGTCTGGCAGCCAAGATATTTGGGTAAAAATTCACAGTGGCTTATATATAAAAGCTTTTGGAAGACTATGTTATAGGCATTACAAGGCAAGTCGTCAAGTTTTCGTCATAATTAACACATTTGAAAAGAGAGTAGCTTGTACAATGTGAGTGGAGCGGTGAGTAAAATGAGAGATCGTAAAACCAAAACCATGGTCGGACGAGGTAAAAGTAGTAGTAATAGCACAAAGGAGATTTTGTGCAGAGATGTAGAATAGTGGTGCGTACATAATAAATCCACTTGTGTAAACATCACGTCTACCACCACCACCTCTACTATACCAATGGTGGCATGCATGAATGAATGCAGAACGCTTGGGTGTGAAATGTGAATGAAAAAATACGTAAAAAATGTACTGATATTAGAGTATGGTGTGCGCAGGGATACGTAGAAATGTAACATGGTCACTCTACTGTAAAATAGATAACTCAATTTTTACGACATGATAATTTGAATGGATTGATGAGACTAATTTAAAGGAGCTTTTTTGGTGATACTCACCTTGGTTGTATGAAGGCCTGTTGATATTGTCAGTATTGTTGCCAGCCCCTCCGGAAGATTTCGAAGAGCCATTAGCATAATAATAACTAGACGCAGGGTAGGACCTAGATTTTCGGAATCGGCCGCCATAAGGTCTCGAAGAAGGAGGATAATGATATCCTTCCGATTCGCCACCATTGTAGGACTCTCCTCCACCACCTCCTCCAGATCCTGATGCACCACCGCCACCACCACTGCTCCCACCTCCACCGGAATTATAATGGGAATTCCTATAGTTATTGTGCGAGTTTCTGTAGTACGTACTTCCTTGATATCCGGAGTAGTGACCGGGTCCTCCATGATATCCATTCTGGTACTCTTTGTGAGGATGACCGGAGTAGTGATAACTACTAGCCCTTTCACCTCTGCTGGTACTTCCACCGCCACCTCCGCTAGCTCCTTCTCCCCCTCCTTGGTAATGGGATGAGGATGAGGAAGCACCACCGCCATTATAATTACTGTTATGATGGCTACTGTGATGGTGATTATGATGGTGGTGGTGATGATGATGTGGTGGACGGTAATTTTCTCTAGTGTAATGGTAACGATCATTATAATGACCTCCTCCTCCACTACAACCGCCACCACCTCCACCTACTCCTGTACTGGAACTAGTGGATTCATTTGATGAGACCGAATGAGGTGGAGGGTGAGTAGAATTATTGTATTGAGGGACGTGGTTATGACCGTTATGATGATATCCGCTATTTTGGCTGTGGGGATTGGGTGATGACGATGATGAAGGGCATAAATTTTGAGGAGGAATTTGAGATTTGTCAGGATTTACTGGAGGTGATGAGGATGCTGAGCCGGAAAGGATTTTTGCCGCATTACTGCCGCTACTACTACCACTAGTTGGACCACCCCCATTATTGCTCCCACTCCCTCCATTTGGAGTGGACAGGTTTGATGAGGAATTGTGCAGGGAAGGTGAAGACGAGTCTTTATTGTTGTTTGTCATTGTTGCAATCAGAGGCTTATCCGACGAATGGTGTCGGGCAGGACTATGATTTTGACTGGCACTGTGACTGTGACTGCGAGTGAGAGAGATCACAGCTCCTCCGAGTTCTCCGTCCTCGTCCTCGTTCGCTGAGATTTCTCCTGTGAAACAAAAAGAGAAACAAAGGATGATCAACAACACTTTTTCTATTTTTATCACACAATCAGTATTTTTAAATAAACATTTGTACCAACTAGTACCATTGTAAAAATGACATTAAATGTACATTAATAATAATAATAATTGCAACACGACTATGTACAAGACACATTCATTTCTCCTTTTCGAAATTTGAAATGTGCACAGATAGTTTATAGTGTATATCTGCCCGTCATACAAAACAAATTATCCTGCCTACTTTGCTATAACATGTGCTGCCAGCGACCTTAACACAAATATCCGCTTGAATACTTACAAGTAAAAATATGAATTATTGCTGACGCTAAATGATTTATTCAGGTCATAGAGTCTCCTCTTCGGCACACACAAATTATACATGTATCTAAAGGTATTCCGAATTTATGTAGCCGCAGTAAAAATATCACACATTCCATCCGACAAAAGTAACCCTTTCATATTCATCCGATTTAGCCTTCGCTAAGCTTATATTGTATTTAGCTATCGTCGCGGCGGCAAAATCAACGCGGGGACAATTTATACGAGACGAAGGGGAGACGAAGATCGAACTACAAATGACATACTATTCTACACGCCAAATCATGCCAACATAAATATATATATATGCACGCATTCACGAGGAGAAGGATGATTATTAATAATTCCTTGTCAAAAGCGTCCTTTTCGGATCTCGCATTTTAGAGCATTCGGCGAGGCAAAAGACAGAGAAGCAAGGAATAAACCAACTAGTCACATTAATAAATGACACCGGCTATGTATACGTGTAGCAGTTTCTTAGCGTAGAAAAACCATTTTGACAAGCAGAAGCTAACATGAGCAAAACACACAAAAAATTCTACAACCCATTCAAAAAATAATAGGCAGCTAGCAATGTAGCTATAGGCAGTACACATATCATAATCATCCATTAAACAGCCGTAGAAAAAAAACCGCATTTCTAAAAGTAAAACTGACTGGATGCGATTTCAGTAATAATTCATATGGGACTTTCTCTGTTTCATCATCATCATCGTCAGCAGCAGCAGCAAAAGCTGCAAGCGCAGCGGAGCAGAGAAGAAGAAAAAGAGAGAAGTGGTGAGAGCAGAGCGGATGAAAAGACGAGTGTACTATATAGAGCGCTTGCAAATCACTGATATAGTGGCAAACAGCCACACAGAGTTTTTTTTCTCTAGAAGAGATAGATAAGTATTATAAGAGGGTTTGATAGTTGCTTATAATAATAGAAATTCCACAAGGAGCCCAAGCCAACTTAAAATATTTCTATTCATATTGCTGCTCTTATACAATACTGTTGTGTTGGTCGAGCAAAAAAAAATAACAGCGGATATTACACACATGGCAAACTTATTTTTCTTTTATGAAAAAAATGCACGAGAACAGTTTATAGGTACGCATACTCCTTTCCGTTATTTCACCAGGTCATCTTAATACGCAGAAGAATAGCAGACACGTCAATATATTTTTGCAGCAGATAAAGGAAAGAGGGAACGTAGAGTAAAGCAATCACCAAAAGTCAACATTATGGAACAAGTGAAACATGATGTAGTGCTCTGTGGTATTAGACTTCATAGGAAACTTGCAATTCTTCTGGTTAGGTGGAAGATGATCTGATCACTTTACATTTCATATCATCATCATCATCATAAGTCGTCGTATACATCGTGTACACAATATTTGATACAAACGACAGTGTAAGCAAGTTAAAGTTGAAGATTTTTTGGATATGATGCCGTCACTGTCATCGTCACAAGTGTAATTATCGTCGTGGAAGAATAGTTTGTTTTCTAAATATAAATAGCTAGCTTTTTTGTATTACTAAAATAACAGTATGGTACAGACATTATGCACGCAAGTCGTAATCTATTAGAATGCTTATTTTATTCTCATTATCATCTCTAGAAGAGACTGACGTGTAGGCGCCTACATTGCAGTCAGTCAGAGCGGAGCTGATGCAATATTTGCTTTGCAAAACATTGCCCGTCTATTATTTTTTAAAGAATGAAGTTGCTTCCGGAAGTGACTCAGAAAGTATTGCAAGGAATTCCTCTTTTAAAACTTACATAAATATATGCTCATTTCCTTGCTTGGTTTCTTGAGTAAAGTCAGATCTGCACGCATGCCTAAAAGAAAAATCTTCACGATTTGATAGAGAAAAATAAGATATTTTTAAAAGACCACAGCGCAAACACAATGTAGATAAGTGCATGTAACTGGATAAGTTGAAATCTATTCATTTTGTACAGTTCATCATAAGTGACAGCTGCTCTGACAGTTTGGTTAGAGCTTATCTCTGTATCAACTCTACTTAAATGACATTTTAAATAGCATTAGGAATGATAGTAAAGAGAAGACAACTAGGAGTTGAGTCGGAAGGAAATTGAAATGAAAATGGATAACTGGCGGTGGAAGGAAAAGACGATGGAAGTTGTAAAATGAATACAAAGTACAAATAAAACGATGTGTGAATTTCTGATCTAGCACAAAATTAAATTGCATCGCGTGCATTACGTGATTGGCAGCAATCAAAATGTTTATTTTACTTTGTTCAAAAACAAGCAGTTCAGTAGAACGGATGAGCATAAAATAGAATCAGAAATTTCATTTAATAAAACTGGAAATATTGCAGTTTTGGATAAAAGATGAGCTCCTTTCAATCCTTTTTTTGCTAAAAACTAGGATCGACCCAATCGACAGTCTATAAAATACTAATGCATTTTTCAATCCATATCCATTTTTTCTCCCGATTCACCATCACTCAGCTCAGCAAGGTGCACACTTGCTGCTACATATATGTACGTATGACACAAATCAAATACACTTTACCGGAGATGACGGTGATGACGTAAATTGAAAACCGTGCATGCAAAAAAAGACTACCCGCTTCGTTCCTCCATCCACATTTTTTTGTTCGCATGTAACTCAACTATATACAAAAAAATGCATATTCAAATGAGGAAAATGGAAAGCCCACCAACACCCGCCGCAGCCGTTATTCATCACTTTGCTAGCTCTATAAGAGTGAAATCAAATGCCAATTCTTTCATCAAGATTCGAGTCGGTGGGATGGTGGAAAGGAAGCATAAAGGAATACCATATGGATAGAAAGATTAAATGCCTTAGATAAACTAGAAAGATAGGTAGATATTGCGTTTAACAACATCAGCAGAAGTGGAAAAAGAAAAAAAAAGGTTAAATAATAATATGGTTTTTTTCAGTACACTTAATCTTACTCTGTAGATAGTGCTGTAGAAAAGCATTGCATATCTCATGATCTCCATCGGTTGTGCAATTTAAAAGAGCGAGATTATTGAACAGATACAGAGAAAGCAGGGGAGACCAAGAAAAAAAATCGAGTGTGTGTGGGGTGCTGCTGCTGGTGTGTCTGTGGAAGGGTGCACCCGCTGTGAGTGTGAGATGCATGCATGACATATATGAAAATAGATTTATGGGAAGACTTCAGACAGGAAAATTTATATCCCATTACAAAATGAGCCAATATTGTTCAAATTAGTGGTAGTGCTTCACTACTACTCCGTTTGCTCATGCCTTTTTTGTTTAACAAGAACTAGTGCAGCGGTACATCTACTTTTTAGCTATTTTGGCACCCAACCGTATTCAAGCTTCAAACTTAATGTTTCACATGCTTGAATTTTCCAAGGATCGCCCTAGGATTCTTTTTAACAAAAAAATGTTCATTTTATACTATCAGAGAAATATAAAACAGCAATAATAATCAAACAGTAAAAATTATTTTGGTGATAAGTAAACACACGATAACTTTCATTAAAACATTACAGGTGCTTCGAGAGGAAGATTGATTGATTTCCAGGGAATATCTGTTCGTTACATATATAATATACAAAGAGCAAGACCAATAAAATGTAATTAATGAAAATTATGGGACTCGCAAGGCAGAAATTTACATGAATTTTTTTGTGCTAGGTTTGCATAAAACAACGAATCTTGCTTGAAAGATAAGCACCTACAATATACAGCACTCGTATTTACAAACAGCAACAAGCATCTAATTAGCAAATGCGTACTACCCTTACCACTACACACTTTGTCTTCTATATTTTCAACTTTCACTGCACAACTTGACATAATTATTGTTCTTCTGACTGTTAATTGCAAGGAAATAAATATAAGCAAGATATTATTCATCATTTGTAGGTTTGACGATGAGGGAAGAAGTATGTGTAAAACATAAAATTAACTGATAAGATGGGAAGGAAAAAAAATAACGCATAATTCTTCATTATGTGCGAAGGAGGAAAGGACAAGTTTATATAGCAAAGCCACTAAAAAGATAGGAAAAAAATTTCTGGGCCATTGCCGTCATTATTATTATCTGGTTGAAAGCATTTGTGAAAGTGAAATATATGCAGAGGACATATAAATTCTAGAGTTCCCAACGAAAAACTACTGGGCTCTTTTTAAACATTTTTCGTTCCTCATTAGTTCAAGTCTGACATACTACTAGAGTAATATATTATTATACCACCGGACCAGCAGCATCATATATACACATTAGTGATTTTGGTTGCGTGGTAGATTAAGTTGGAAGCACTACTTCACTTTTCTTTACCCCAGTGTGTTTTCGGATGAACAACAAGAAACAAGAAATGGAAAAGTTTTTATGCATGCAAATCTACCCACTAATCTCTGTTGTAGAATCTAAAATCAGTAAAAGTAACAACAAAACATGTGGGTAACCAAACTAACGTCTTCTTTTCTTGCCTACATCCCTGCCTGACTCTCCATGCATGCCTATACACTCAAACACTCTACAACTCTTAAGCTCTCTCTCTCTCCTGCTCATCTCCAGACGACAATACTGCTCCTCCGAGAAAGAAAAAAGTAGTTGTTCTTCTACTCTTAAATGGACCGTAGTTTGTAGTGGCAGCAGCAACTTCTCAAGTAAAAAACTTCAACTCTCCATTCATTCCTTACTGCATATACTCTACCGATTCTCTCTGCCATCTCTCTATCTATGGTCGCAATGATAACGACGACTAATCTTAGAGGAAAATGAGAATTTCCTTTTCATTTCCTAAATGTACTTTTCTGCTGCTTCTCCACTTTATTTGCTGTACCATAAATACATCATAGAAACTCTTACGTGATTTCTTCAAGAACAGTTGGCTCATTATAATACAAAAAAACAGGCCGAGTTTTAGCATTATGAGAAGAAGCTTAACTTCATATTATAATACATATATTCGTATCATACATGCATATCTATAGCGTTTTCATTTCAAATTAATAAACCAGTTCATTACAATTATTTTTCGTGAGATGTGCTAGACGTCTTTATAATCTGAATTCAGAAAGGCTCCATAATAGCAGTAAAAATCATTAATAGTTCTTTCTTCGATAAAAACTATATTAGGCAGTCTATTTCACCGTAGTTTTTGGTTAGAAACTCGTCGTAAAGATTAGAAATTCATAGATTAGTGATGTCAATGGAAAAGTTTTGTTTTTGTAGCTGTTGCACCAAAAACGGATTGGTCACTACAATAATTGGCACAACAAACTGACATGGAGTTAGCAGACATTGAATATTGTTCAAGGAGTGAAATGGACATCTTAATCAATAACTTTTTAGAGCTAGTCGAATTCATCAGCATTATCTGATTCCTTGGCTTATTACATGGAATTTTCATGTAGGATTATTTACCCTACAGCATATAGCAACAGGGAGTGTATCATCAGCAGTATTAAGATGATTATTTTTATCAGTATTCATAATTCATTCTATTTTCTATTGCTGAAACCTATGTATGTGCTTTCTCAAAAGTGTGTTTCAATGTACAAGCTGTACATACGAGTACGAAATACGTACATAATTTCTCTCTCTCTCTCTCTCTCTCTCTCTAGCTCATTCTAGATGCTGATTAAAGCACAAGAGTACAAAGAATGAAACAAATTCAAATGTTTGTTCAAATTCAACCTCGCCAAGGAGAAAAGTAGGAGGGAGTAGTATAGCCAAACCCATCGAGTTGCATGAGAACAGACAATTCCCACAGGTACCTTTATTATTATGATGATGATTATTACTATTACTACTACTACCTTTGCTTTTCTTGGCTCAAACTCTAACCATTTATAGTGTGCTCAATTTTTTCTACTTGCTAGTATAAACGTTTTGTTGGGGTAGAATCATCAAGAGAAAATAGTTGAGGAGAAAATGAGATAATAAAGTCACCTTTGGGCCTTTTCAACGCATGCATATATTCATGAAACAAGAAACTCTTACAAGGTTCAATCCATTTAACTTTCCCAGCTAAGAAAATGTACACCTAATCACATTACACGAACTGCTTATTATATTATGTACTACAATGCATGTTGAAAGAACTCCACAGCGTGGAAAAAGCAGCAGTAACAATGCGACAACGAAGCACGACATTCCCATCAAGGACATAGACAAAAGGTCAAACCCTACGCGGTGAGAGGACGAGCCACTTGTCAATTTAAACCGTGTGCATGTGTATTTATTTACCCTCTGTACGGGCAAAAATATTGGAATTGTAAACAAAAATAATAAAAACAAAAAGAGAAAAATGTTGAGAAGATTTTGATTAAGAATAATACAAATAGCTATTCAAAATGTGCAAGATGGTATATTATGGATGACCACAGCACATTTTCGTTTTTCACAAACCTGCAAGAATGTTTCATTCACGGACGCAAATAAAATGCCTATAAAAAAACTCTAAACTTCTAAAATCCCTGCTGTCTATCCAACTTTCAAATGGACAAAAACAAAAGGAGCAACATAATTTAACATGACATCTCTTTATACCGCATCGTTAGATTTGGATTCTCTTTGTTTATCTGAAAACTAGCAAACACACGCACATTTTACTTTTGTAGCACAACAAAGCCTCATATATCTATCTGGTCAGTGTATTTACTATCACATCAGCTTTGTGTGTACTAAACAAAAGCATTTTAATGATAACCTAGCCACTTTTATTTTGTAAACAACAGAGAGAACACAAGGCAGCATGAAAGAAAAAACATAAAAACAACTGGAGCGTTAGTAAAAATATAAAAAGAGCCTTCAAACTTTCATCTTTGTGTATTTTTTCTATCTTCTACTGCAACAGTATAACCTGACAACAGACCCGATATGTATCAATTTCAGCTCGGAACATTAAGCAAAACCCTCTTTTTTCTAGCTTGCACAAGACATGGTAAATATGGCTTCAAAAACAAATGATGATGAAAGAACGGTCGTTTGATGAGATGAGTGAGTTGATGCCCTCTCGCAGTTGTTTTCATTGAAAAGTGTTCATTGTGATGGTGCTCATATTATATGAATCGCTAACTTGGCAGAGCAGAAATGGCTGCTACTATACTACAAGTCAGGGTAATAATATTACGTATCAACATCACACTCAATCTTTTCTGCTTCTTTTCTTGATTTTCCCGTGAAATCCCCATTTTCGCGCGATGCACGCACAACATCAAACAAAATAAAAACTAAGCCAAGTTGTTTTGCACATTTTGCTGCTACCTAAAATAGTCACACACGCACATAAGCAATGCAATGCCATTTTATTCAGAATGTTCGAGTTTCTAACATTTTCAAACCATGTTTTAGTTTGCCTGCCAGAGAAAGAGATGCGAAAATTGAACAAACAGTTAAGCCAAATGAGCAACCACAAACTAATCGTGCCAAGAATGTTACGAAAACTAAACAATAAAAAATACATGATGCTATTTTACTCTTTGCTTTTCATTTTTAACTTGTGTGCACTTAAAAAGCTATTCCGCTGCTGATATCTGGAATCTGGAACATAAACATAAAACAAAGCATGGTCAGTCACACCACATGTGCGTGTGCGGCTTGGATGAATGAATTTAGCTCGTGCTCTGGAGAAATACACAAAAAAGATGACAAGCAGAATGGCCTAGCACTTTGTTTAATAGAAATAAGTAACTTACATATATGCATGACATGACATTTCAAGGAAAATTGCACGTAATATCCTGCCTCAAACAATGTGTGTTGAATGTGACCTGCTTTGTTTTTATGAAACAAAAGAATCATAGCTACGACCAAGTAAACTGTAGTTTACTCGTGTTACAGGGTCAATGGAGTAATATGTTTGGCGTGGCTTTCGAAATACTTGATGACTGTAGTAGACTAAGTTTAAAGTAAACCATAAAAGCACTCTCACTATTCAACCAGAAAAAGAATCAAAATGGTGTGAAAAGTTAAAACATATAAATTAGCCATAAAAGTTTATTAAAATAGAACTTTAGAGCTAAAAGTGAGCATTAAGTGCCAATGAAACAAACCACCGGAAAAAAATAGCTGAAACTAGCAACTAAAAGATCAGCATATGAAAAGCGAGAGTTATCATCGTCACGAAAAAAAAAATTGTTTTTATAAGATATTGGATAGATGACCACCACAGCAATTTTAACCATGTTTATGCACGCGTTCTTCTTTGTTTGCGCATTTCTTCTTTCCTTCTTTTTTGTGCTTTATTTTATGTATTTTAGTCAATTTTGAGACTGACGGTGCGGTGACACGTTGAGTCATATACAATAGTCAATGTTTACAACGCACATATTAATTTATGATATTTTTCCAATAAATAATAAAATACGATAAGTCATCACAAGTACGTACTTGTACGTATCTACAAAAAAAAGTTACTGGAAAACGTGGCCAAGTTGCAAATATGCTCAAAAAAGGAAGCAGAAACCGTTTTTTGTTTGGCTCACCAGGCGGTAATCTAACAAACTCATATAAAATTTTTCTCTGTAAATGTTCTCCAATATGCAAACGCAGAGAAGGAAAGTGAAGGGTAAAAAACTAAGAGAGAAAGCCAATGAAAGTAGCAATAGCAATATCTTTTCATTTTGAGTAGGTAGGCAGGCCGGTTCACGCCCGCCGTTACTCTTGTCGCTCGCTACTACTACACATAAGGTTGCACAAGGTTATAGAGATCCACGCAGGTAGGAAATTAATATACGTGACTAGTAGTGACTATGTACTAAACATAGTTTTTTTACTACTCCAAGAACTACTTATTTTTGTTGGACAAAAATAGTTCATTATATTAGAAAAGTAATGGTGCTCGTGCTGGGTTGATACAATGGTGAAGAAATCTATAAAAACGTGTCGTTGCTGTAATTCCTTCTTCTTGTGCTGATGCGTGCCTACAAGTTCCGCACATGTATGTCGGATGAATGAATATAACATCAATTTTGTTGGGCACAAAGTTCATATTATCAGCTCAGCTGTGTAGCAGTATAGTGATAGCATATACATGTATAATTATATGGTAGCTATAAAGAGTCATTTTTTTCACTTTTTACGTTTATTTTTTTTCTTCCGAAATGCGAACAACTCGTCTAAAATGTCACGTCAATATATTAGTCGCCAGGCGCGTACTTGAGACTGCCTCATGAGCGGTTTAATAACCCAGTGCAGTGCAAATATGCGTTCCGCTTGCTTAAAAAGGCTTTTTTCTCTTTTGCCTGGCAAAAAACGCACACATGTATAATGAATAAGACATGCAATCTAGTATGTACGTACGTATCTTGTTGACTCTGCAATATTCAGTGCTCTACATCAACATACATGTGTACCTTTAAGCCTAGCTATTATTGTGTATGTATTCTGTGTGAAAAAATAGTCTGCATGTGGACTCCCACTCATCTCCACCTTCCTTAATTCCCACTTTCACAACCATTTACACATTTTTTTCTCTCACTTCTTTTTTCCTCTTCCTCTCCTACTACTACGCTCCCTCTCCTCCTCCTCCTCTTTTCTTTGTGGAAATTGCTTCTTTTTTTCCGTGTAAAAGAACACCTAATGCTCCGGAAAAAATGGGGACCGTTTTATTCGTATAGAAGGTTGCAATTTGCTCATGCTTCTCTGTCACTCATGCATGTTGCAATGCCCAGTCTAATATATATCTGCTGACTGTGCTGACGACAAGGGGAGAAGCAAAACTCTACGCATCTTTTCTTTCTGTACCTTTTATACCTGTTCAAGAGCTAAAGCAACACAGGAGAGAAGAAAAGAGAAAATACACACTCACTTGTTAGCTTTGCAAGCAACTTTTTTGTTTGCCTAAGAAAGTTTAAGTAGAGAAAAGGAAAAAACGATGTTCATACTGTATACATATCTATTTAAAAAAACATAAAAAGACATACACAGTCGTCAGTCGTCGATTCATATCAAGCACAAAAGTGCCCTGCACTCCACACATCAATTCAATTCATATAGTTTTTCGAGTAAAGAAGAAAATGTTGTTTTGCGACATTCCCCATTAAAAAGCACATATTCTTAATCTCGTAAGCTGATTTGTACAATAATGAAGTTCACGAAATGGTTGTTTTTAAAGAGAAAAAAGGATTTGCGCTTGGTCTTTCCTTCTTTTTTGTTTGTCTTGTGCAAAATGCAATAACACAACAATTATATATATATTATTATGATGAGCATTGTAAACACACAGATGAACATACGCCCACACTCGCTTCATTTCCAAGTATATATTTAAGCACTTCAGTCAGTATGTACAAACCTGCTGTGCATGTTTATTAACAGGAATATTGTAAACACACTTTGCGGTGAGTTCTTGTCTCTGTCTCCTTTAACTTGTTTATGTACGTCTGCGAATTGGTTCGATTAACTACAATTTAAGTACGTTACCAGTCCGCTTGTACTTAAATGCATGGCTAATACGTCTACTACTTGTGCTTGCTTACTTTCTCCCCGAAGTAAACAAAGAAACTAAAGCCAAAGCCAACGATTTCTCTTAAACCGAAATTTACTTTTGCTGGAGTCCGTCCTCTACCCATTTAAGGACAATGCACATTGCTACTAGTGGAATAGTACATAGTGCCGTATTTGTAAGCGGTGAACTAGTTTCATCCGGATTTCTCTTCCTGGTCCATAGAGAACAGAAAAGCTTTTTACTCAAAATGGCTGAATAAATACACGTCCCTTGCACACACTCGATCGTCATGGTCTAGCAGCCACCATCAGCACTGCTACTGTATTCCTATTGCTAAAAACCATCTATATTTTGATTATTATTATTTTTGTCTTGGCTCCTCTATCGCTACCACAGAGCAGTGAAAATTTTATTGTGTGGACAAATAAAAAAGAAGGAACGGGCAAAGGACAACTAGCATGAAGTAACCACTGCTGCTAAGTAATACGGTAGAGTGCAAGTCAGATCGATTCTCATGATTTTGTTTGACTTTTATAGGATTTCATACAGAGAAAGCTATCAGCGGAAGGATAATAAAAATACTGTCATCGTTGATTGGCAAAGCTATGGACCATACAAACCCGACTTTAACCCACCAAAAATATATGAATGTAAATAAAAAATGCACAAATGTGAGTGAACAACGATAGACATTTTTAGAGAAAGTGAAATTTCATGGTTTAAATTATTATATGATATTACAAGGACGAAGTACCATAAAAAAGGTTGATCGAACTGCCCACTAAATACACGGTCATACGAATAACTCGGCATTAAATATTTTACTCTATTTTTATTTTGACAGTTGACAAATTCATTCTCTTTTGTTGTACGCTTTCATTCTTCTCCGAATAAAAAAGGAATGAGTAATTTCAAATTTCTTCGTGTCATGTCCTGGTCAATATATTGCATTGCAGAAATCACAGCAGTTGAATAGGTAGGTATACTGACTAGACTACGGACTATAATTTTCTCTAGTTTCAGCTCAGAGTGACCATCCTACATTGAAACGACAAAGATGAATGATACTTTTTTTCCTTCTTGCCCACTCAATCTTCAATCAATGAAATCCACTATACAGCCAGCTTCTTATTTACCTTTTTTTCAGGCAAAAAAATGAACGGCTAGTAGTTTCGGTCTGCTTGAAACAAAATATGGATCCATTTTTTTTTCTGAGAAGAAACAGGCTTGGTAAATATGTTAGTAAAAGTTTCTTTCTTTGTGGTAGCTCCTTTCCCTTTGTTGCCGCGCGGAGCACAAAAGCGCCTTAAAAGGAGCAAAACAACTACTTACATATTTTCCCTTTTAAGACCACACAATATCAGACAAACACAAATACGCTCATATCATGCCATATCATAAGTTTTTTAACATGAACAATGCATTAGTGAAAGTAAATGTTGGATTCTAATATTTTTGGATATTTAATGGCACGTTTGACCCCACATATTACTTTTGTTACAACAAGCAAGCAGCCAACCATAGACATTCATACTAGTACAAACAACATCACATGTACTTTTCTTCAAGGATATTCTTTTTCCGATGAAAGCTCTAGTCAAAATCAAAATACGATTTTTCCATTTCAGGCCGTCTTTATCCATTTTCTTTCGCTTGAATTTATACTCCAGAGAAACATTTTTGGGCTTGTATTTCACTACATTGTAAAGCTTCCGTTCGAGCAATCCGAGAGTAAAAGGGAACAAGGAGTAGAACATTTTTAGAGGATGGGCTACGGCATTACGCACGCATACTTACTTGCTTGAAAACCATCAATGTACTCCTGTTTTGTTCACAAATCTTACGCTGATCTTTTATCCACATTCGGTTCATATTTCGAAATAACAATGACTGCATAATAACACCTTTTAGTCAAGTTGACTCCTAATTTTTATAGATTTTCTCAAGGTTTTCCACTGGCAGTAAGGTTAACCTTTTCAGCCATTTCAAAGTAATCTATGGAGTTTTTACCTCTTTTCTTTTATGATAGTATGAGAGAGCAATATCATTAGATTAAGGACACACCCACTAAATGTTCTTTTTTTTAAACCAAAGCGAGTAAAAAACAAAAAAAGTACCCTATTAAAAAATAAAATCGATTCATTTTGTAAAAGATTGATGATTATTGTTAGCAAAGTGGTTTGCATTTATGAAGCCTTGCCTTTGCAACAGTGAAGGCACTCTAAAATTGACGGGTAGGGTAAAAAGGTATTTGAATTTTCTCTATTAAAAACCAAAAAAATACCCAAGCTTTGCTTACCAATCCTACCCAATATCTAATCCATTTTTTACCATACGACGCTATTCATAAGATTTATTGTTGTGCAGAAAAA
Organism: Lepidocyrtoides sp. E14; assembly: GCA_027743805.1. Lineage (NCBI taxonomy): Eukaryota > Metazoa > Arthropoda > Collembola > Entomobryomorpha > Entomobryidae > Lepidocyrtoides > Lepidocyrtoides sp. E14. Next base: position 25,555 of record JAHZMZ010004245.1, on the reverse strand, counting down.
CGCCCTTTAGTATAAAGCCATTTCATTTGGTATGGGACAATGATATTTGATAAGTTAAATGGCAATGGGAACGGTATTTCATGTATTTGATTTTTGATTGAATGTCAATCAAGCAAAATGACAGTGTAATGAGAAAACGTCAAATTTGTGGCTGCAGGAAAAAAATCAGGTTAACTATTAGATATTGGAGTAATAAGGAATTGACAAATGAGAACATTGAGAGAAAACAAGAAAAGTAACATAACTTTCCATTACTCTCCGACAAATGCACCCACTGTCGGGCCATGTGAGTGAAATGGCAATATCTAAAATGTCCAATTTTTGCTCGTGACTGACTGATGGGAACCTGCTGTGGCTCTGCCAGTTTTGCGTTGCGACATCAAGCTATTATATGCATACACTGTTTGCGTAGTACATTACAAAATGAGTTGTAGTTGGACAATGTACATTGAGAGAAACACAGGCACTTTGGACTTCATTTACTTTTCGCCAAATGCAGGTTGACTCTGTACACTTAGTAGATATTATATAGAAAGTATAACATAAAATGAAGAGCGAGTCCAGTGTCCAGTCCACTGGTACTGGTGACCATGATCAATGACACGCCAATTATCCTATTAATCCATTTTATTCGTGGCTATTCTTACACAACAAACGCATTTCCCTCCTAAAAATAATACCATTTTGGTGAATTACTTTAATGGACATGCATCTATTTCAGTGTGTATTTATAAAATGTTTCACGGAGAAAAAAGCCACATAAATTTAATGATTTAATGAAAAGCTCTCAGCTGAAATTGGAGTGTAAACACTCTCGGGATATTCTATTCTGATCAACATTTTTCGGTAGTTTATTTTTAAAATGTTTTTGTACTCATGTCTATTTATTCTCTGCGCTTGTTATGTTTTCCTGAAATAAAAATAGCTCAAGCATTAATGGAGGAATGAAAGCATAAAAATACAATATGAAAATCCAGCATTTCCAACAAAAGTGTCTGTACAAAGTAGTACACTCCTCCAGCGATTTTTAACACTCTCTTACCACCACTACTACCACACTAACATCTCAACATCCAAACAAACCAGTCTCACGAAAAAGTTAACCAGGCAGAAGAAGAGGAAATGTTACCTTAGCGTGCTTGGCACTGAGTCTCGTGACCTTATCGCGTTTGATGTCATGTTCTCGTTAAGACCACTTTGTTCACAGTCAGGGCATTTTTCTCTCGTGTAGTAGTAGTAATCGTGCCTGCTACATTTTAAGTACATAGCTACCACGTAGGAAAGGAGTGAAAATAGTCTTATTCACACTGCATAATATAATATCACATTTTATACACACCCCCTACTGTTTTAAGAGTAAATGTTTCTAACTACTGGTAGGTATGTATATGCACATATTGAGAAACAAGCATATGATTTGTATACCTATTGGAAAATGATACGTTTGTTTTACTTGCTTATACATAAGTCTAAATATGCGTCTTTGGTAAACTCAAACTGCAGTTACTGCACTAAGCTTATTGGGTGCAATATTTACCAAAAATTTTATCCATTTACTGTCGTGTGATCATAAAACTACTTTTTTAAAAAGATTTGCTGGCTTAATTAAGCATACGAGAACTTACTTATTAATAGAAATAATTTTCTAGAAAGGTTTGATTTATTTAAATAAGATATGCTGGTATGTTTCACCAGACCAAATTTCCAAATCTGTTCCATCGTCAACATCTTATTCGCAAAAGAAAATGAATGCGGATGTCCGAATCAGACATAATATAACCAATGCATATTAAATTTAATGAACTCATCAACCCAGTATAGTTTTCTCCAAGCAATGCTTTTTCCATCATTTCTTTTGGGTAAACGAAGTTGCAAAATAAATACACATTTTCATTAATTTTATCTTTTTATTCGAAGTAAGAGGATCAAATTCTACAGTTTAAACTCGTTTATACAGATCAAGTTTTCATAATTAAACTAAGCTCTTTATTTACATATGTATTTATCTTTTCGAATGTCTTTCATCTCACCCGCTCACCTTTTCCATAACTTTTGACTTTCATATTTGCAAGTGTTCTTTTTTTCTTTTGATGTTACCACTTACCATGTTACTACGTAAAGTGCAATGTTATGCCTCATTTCAGCATTAATGTACTATTTAATGTCCAGAGAAAAGTAGAAGCCATTGTCAGTTATGTCCTTTTCTTTGTGAAAAATCATGAAACAAATTCAACCTTGTGAATATAATGACGGCTTAGCATACATGCGTACTTTTCTCTGTGTGCTGCAATTTCCGACTTCTCACCTGCTTGTATAAACAAAATTCCTAACAAAGAAGGAAATTGTATGGGAATCAAAAGAAAAGTAGCGTGAAAGCAAGAAAATGCACAAGCTGTGTCACACATTGTAAGAAAGTTTTCTCGTGGGATATTTTTTGAACATCATGTCATGCTGTGCGAACAATACTTTTGAGAACTTTTTACTAGCAACTTGTAATTTTGTGTGGGGTTTTAGAATCGAATGTTGCAATCAATGCCATTCATGGGACTGCACCGGAATCCAATCAGTCTCAATCAAGCCATTAAAAATTTTGTACTACTAGAATGTCACCTTTATCGTACAGCACATGAAAGCTTCAAACTATTAATTTACTTAATATTCTTTTTACTATTCATCGGCTGAATATTCATGTTCACCACAACATAAATAGTATTGTAACACGTTATGCAAACAGGCAAGTTGCAACCGTAATTTTGTGGTTATGTTAAGCCAATGTGCATGCTCCGCTGTGACTGAAGTGGAGATAAAAAATATCTGAAAATTCCTTACTTAGGCAAACTACTTTTCAATTGCCGTCACACAAGTCGTTTTATTTTTGGACAAGCAAATTAGACTCTAAAAATATTGGACACTCATAAAATTCCTACCAAACCAATATGCATGTAATGCTTTAAAAGAAGTACGTAAATTACAAAAAAAAGTTTGCTAGGAAAAAAATAAGATTTTCGGTTAATGAGCTTTTCGTTTGTCTTTGACTAATACAAATGCTTTTCCTCACTCCGCCAACTTGGACACTTTGATTAAAGTATCAAAATTCAAACAATCTTTACAAACACTCTTTTTTTGTTATGCGATAATGAGAAAACGGAACAAACTCTGATCGCTGACTATATTTTTCTTCTTTTTTTCCTCTTTTTAAGAGGGAAGCAAACAAACTTGGGAAGGTCACCAACACATCTTATTTAAGCTGTGTTATACTCAGCCTATCGTCTGCAACCATAAATCGTTTATTGCATATACATACATGGTATGGCACACAGCCCAATAGAACGAAATTCTGAAAAAAAATACAATTTGAAAAACCACACGATTGCTGGGGCATGTTAGACTAAGTTCTGTACTTTGTGCCCAGTGACAGTTTTGCAGAGATGGATTTTTTACACTTACATTTTTTAGAGGAAAACGAGTTTGATATTGCCTATATGAATAAGAAGAATTGCGTGGTAAGAATACTACAATGAATGATAAACGACAATGTTTGTTGTGTGATGAAAAAAGGAAATTACAATAACGACAAAATGTTTGCATAGCTGACATCCAAAAAAAAATCCAAATCTATATCGGCACAAGTGGTGGTGTGTTCAATTTATGCCTCTGTAGAATTTACTTTCATTAGACGAAAATAAAGAAAATACAAGCTGATCGCATTCACATGCCAAGTGATACGACAGGGTTGAAAAATATAGCATTTTCCTTAACACGCAAATGTGGAATAATTCAAAAGAAGTTTAGACTGACGCTTCCTTTAAGCCGTATATACCACCACTACAAGTTATAAAAAGGCATGCGGTGCGTCTCCATGTGTTATGCATGTACGTATATCTTCCAAAATTGTTTACAAGGCTATTTGTTTTGTAGATACCGCCGATAGAGCATACAATGGTATGCATTTTAGCAAATTTAATTAGAAGCAAATTGCCCTTATCCCATAAATTCTAATTTAAACTTGTGTAATAAATATAAATTCGTCTCCAGTTATGTCATTCATCAATTAACTGTAAGTTTCAGAATAATGTAACATCAAATAAAAAGGCATGCAGCTAGATGCGGCCTCCGATAGTATGATACAAAATACCGCTCTTTTTAAAATGCGGATGTATATAGGTACGTACGTTGTTAGAGATGAAAGAGTAAAGTGAGGCAGCAAAAAGGTGCCATTTATAAGAGGAAATTCTTGTCAAATTGAACTCGACATGGTAATGCGTCGTATAAATCTAAAATACGGGAATAATAGGGTCATGTACAGAAATATAAGTAAATAAAATATGCAATAACAATTAAAACAGGCCATATCGACATGATAAGCATACGTAGTTGAAATGAAATTTAAACTTGCTATTATTTTAAATTCTACGGTAGGCAGGGCAGTTACCTAATAATTAGGCAACTTTGCTTCCATTTTTCACTAACAAATAATCTCTCTGGAATATGTACTTTTAAAATAAAAAAGACAAAGGTACATTTTTAATTCTATAAAATATGAATAGCAAAGTGAGTCATGCTATGAAACAAACAGCGATCAGCAGAAAAAATCAGGTACAAAAGCATCAAGGACAGCAGGGTATTTATGTACTTGCATACACAATCATTTTTCCACACAGGATTTCATAATGGTAAAAGCATAAAGCGTCATCATATCATGAATCATCATGATGCTTTTGCGAACGAAGAACGAAGCTTACCAAACCAAGGGAGAGGGAATGCAGAAATGAAAAAAACTCCTACATTCTGGATTTATATTGGTGAGGATTAAAATAACCAGTACTGTCACCATCATGAGCAAGAAAACCACAATAAGCTAGTATGGGGTAGTATTGAAAGAGAAAGAAAAAATATAGGATAGCTTTTTTTAACCCCGCCACGATGTCAATGCGGTTTCCCTTTTTATGATGCTGATACAACGTAAAAGGATAAAAGGACAATGGGAGAAAGAATGTGTATAAAAATCCCGTTTTAAAAGCCCCAGTGTTTTTTTGCCACGCGTTTGGCTAATCCCCAATAGACAAAAAACAAGTGAACTTATCATCAAGCTGCATCTATCCACTTCTACATATATCTATATCTTCATGTCTGAACAGAATATATGTTTTTATAAGCCTACTAAAAGTAGCTGTGTATGTAATCCTAATAGTATAAAATTGCAGCTGACTCCAATCCGTTATAAAAAAGGCAGAGATAGATTATACAATGTCCCATGCAATTAGGTGCGGAGTGCTTTTAATATAAAAAACAAACTGAGCAAGTATTTTAATGAACTTAAATTTTCAAATAAAATAGCACCGCACATCACACGCATCACCGTTTCATTTAGCTTAAATGAAGACGAAGACAACAGAGAAATTGAAGTGTTCAAGTGTATTCATAGTACTACCCAGATGTGGGTCATTTTAAAAAACTTTACCAAAGACAAACAATGCCAATTTATCATAGTGCGTCTTTTCACTTTTCCACTGCTGAGTTCCTCGCATTAAATTCTTTTCAGAGTTTCAATTATCAATGCTTCAACCAAAACTTTTGTGAAAGATAACGCTTCACGCTAACCCAACACGATGGAACTGAAATAAAGGAGAAAATGATAATGATGTTTATGCTAATATGCCATCACCGTCGTTATTTCTTAAAGTCATGTCATGTCACGACTTACACAGACATTAAGACACAAGAAAAGGATATTTTCCAACAGAGGCACAAAAGACGGACTCGCACACATTTTTTAAAAATAATCCTAATCCTCCTCTTTCTTGGTCTTCTCTTTCACGCATGTATTCCTCATCTTCTTAATGCTAAATGACAGACGACAGACGCAAAAAGAAGATGAAACGATGGAGCAGACCAGAACAAACATTTCATTCTTTTTTTATTTTTCGTTTAGTGCTCACAATATCATATTGAATATTTATCAGTCTTCTTCTTTAGCTCTACCGAGCCGTAGATCTTATTCTTATTATAATCGATTGTTTGCTACAGTCACATTATCATCAGCAGTGTAATAGCAAAGCGTGTGTCTGCCACCACAGATATAAAAATGAGCATTATATGATGATGGTCTACCAGCTAGGAAGTCATTCTATCAGTTTAGTGACGGAAACATGAAAGAATTTTTTTTTCGTCTTTTGTTCGTTCACAGACATAATTTGTAACCTCACTCCCCCATATACGCTACCTCTTCTGGCCCTGGCCACCTAATTATCAAAACATTATATGCTGTATGTAGTATACATATTATGTACGTAGCTATTTATCTTTCCTTGGAATGAAAACAACACATTTTGAGAAGTGCATATGCTTACTTTAATATTTTTGGGTTTTTCTCCCCCCATCATTTTCAGTTAGAGACTTACATATTTATGCATACATGCATAATGATTCCCAAAAGTGTTTTGTTCGCCTGTTTCGTTTACTTCCTTGATGTATGCTACCATGTACCATTCATGCATGCCCATTTTTTTATTGTATTAGCATCACGAATCACGATATTGGTGCTCCTGTAACTTATGGTCTGTTTCATAGTAAGTGGTAGCTTTCTTACCGCTACCATTTTTATCATAAGCAGTAATCCCCACCAATAGTAATTATTATAATGAGATGATAACGTCTAGCGTTACATCGTTTACCACAGTTTTACAGAGGTTAATCTTTATGTACTAACAGCAATAGATTTCAAGTAGATGTGGCTAGACAGGAGAATAAGTAGACCTATTTGATGGCAATCATTAGCATAATATTATGCAGAACACTTGTGCAATGCTTGGATAAAGAAGTGGAAGGAGCAAGGCTGTGTTTATAATGTTTGTAAATAATTTGAGCAAATAAGGAAGATTATGATCACATTTCCAAACATAAATAGTTAGTTGACTAGTAATGATAAACGTCCCATCAAGAAGAATTTCAGCGGAAAACTTGTATATTATTATTAAAAAAGTATTACAGTTGACCAATGTTGAATCAGGTAGGTATTTTCGTGGTGTTAGGCAACTTTAAAAATGAGGTATGCTGTGCGTGAGGTTATTTTCAAACGTTCTTAATCGTTTTTGATGGTGCAAAAATCAGTTAAATGTGAGCAATAGTAAATGGTTTCATCATGGTTTCTCTACTGTAGCCTGTTATTTAGAGTTCGTTGAAAGTCGCATATTATGAAAACCGTACGTTGGTTGGGTTAGTTTATTATTCTACATTCGGTAAATAATGTTTGCACTGATGATATGACTATTTGGAGTCCAAAATACTTTTATTGTGTTTGCAGTAGTACTGAGCATTCTGATATGTGTATAGCCCAACTGAATTGTCATGTACATCATTCAACTGACGGCCTCTTTGCTTGCACAACATAACAGCAGCGGCAAAGCGGTTTCTTGGATCATTAAAATTCAACTAGAACAAAAAGAGATAGAATAAAAAAGTCGAAGATTCTCTATTTCTAGCACGGGAAAGAAAACAAAGTGAAAAAAAAGAATGCGTGCTGGAATTCACTTGCACTGGCAACAAAAAACTAGATAAAGCCAAAAAGGAACAAGAGAATTTTCTTAGTGTGGATAAACAAAGTGAAGTTAGTCAAATACAAATACAGGTCTAGCAAGCTTCCTGATTGAATAATTCTCATAATATTTGAAACTCACCAACACGTTGGTTCCTGTGCTTGGCAAAGGATTCTCCTTTGTAAGATTCCCGTCCATAATTTGTTGTCTCTTTCGAACAAAAATTGTAATGATGATAAAAAAGTGTAATAAACACACGTTTACATGACGTAGTACGAGGTTATTGCATGCTATACAGCACTAGATATTTGTATGTCTGCATGACTCTTTGTTGTTATGCTGTAATAAAGGTAAGCAGAGCACAACTTTTATTTAATGCTGAAGCGTCTTCAAAAAAAGAATGAATCATTGTTTTCCTCATCCAGACACGGATTGCATAAATCCAGACATGAATGTTTCATTTCAACCAAGCACGCAAGAAAACATGCCCATGTAACTATTTGATTTTCAGTTGAAAGATTTTTTTCATTCAAAGTAAACTCACTACACATCAACTGCTAACCTGAGAGGAAAGGAATAAAAGAGGAGATGAGAGCTTCTGTGCACACGTAATATAAAATGTATGTATGTAGGTATACCCCTGTCTGTCTACTTGTGTAACTCTTGCAAGTAAACAGAGACTACATATTAATATCCATTTGCATTCAATTCACCATCATTGCTGTTATCGTCAATGTGCTCAGTTCAGTGGCAGTGAAGACGAAGAAGGGCGGCACGGAGTAAACAAACATCTCATAATAATGTAGTACAAAGGTTCTTCGAATCAATAGACACACAACATACATACTCAACTCAAGTCAGTCAAGTCAGTTCATGTTTAGTTGATTCTTCTATCTATCCCAATGGTATGCCATGATGAAAGCACCACCAGCAGCAGCGCCAGTTGAATACAAAAGTGAAAGTAAAGTAGAGAAAATCTCTTTCAAAGCTTATTTCAACTATGCCTGTTTTTTCTACATTCTCTGCTCTTCTTCATTCTCGGTGAATTTCTTTTATGCTTATTTTTATCGCTTGAAAGGGTTGCGAGATGCATGCAGCAGGGCTTATTATTATTATTGGAGTAGTAAGAAGAGCAAAGAGAAAGCTGGGGTAGGAGCAATGCATACTACTACTACTACAACATATATAAGATGACGATGGTGATTGCAATAAAGAAAATGAAATCAAATTGTAGGAAATTAAATGTAATCACTTCTGAAACTGCTTTTGTGCGAATACAACAACTAATGTTGCATGATCATCATGATGGAAACATGGGAAGAAATGAATGTCGATACACATTGGAATATTATTATGAAAAATTTTGGTCCTTACGTGTTTCTTGATGATCAAGAGAAAATTAAGGCTTTTCAAAGCGGGTAGGTAGGTAGGTCGATATTTTAGAAAGAAATGCTGCTTCATTTGGGATACTTTTTATTTACTTTTTCATTCTTCTCGTAGGCTTCTTTATTATCATTATTATTCGCTCATGTATCATGTGTATATTAGGCATACTTTCTTTATGCTCAAGTTGCTGCACAGTTTTTGTGTGTGGTATCGTATAAAACAACAACAAACAACACGTTTTGTTGTTGTGTTTATGTGGGTAAAGTGAGTGAGTATAAATACATGGCTGAAAAGCTATTAAGGGAATTGGGCAAGCATCCCATGGGTGCTTTTTCTCATCCTCAGTTTCAGATTGCGAAATAATATGAACTGAACAGATACACAAAACTAGTGCCATTTTACTATGTGAATACTAATGGTAGAGGCAGCGAACAGTAAGCCTGGCTGAATAATAGTCAGTGAAAAAAACCCTATTGCAGAAACCTGCTATTAAAAATAACAAAATAACTTCTTTACCTTGCATAAATATTAGATGTGAATAGTTACAAAAGTAAAAGCACTAACCTAAGTGTCATTTTTGAAAAATGGCCAATAATGATATTTATCTTGGGCTTCCTGTAAAATTGAATTTTGATGGACAGTGTAAAAATCATGTTGCTGTCAAATGTCTTTAGAGCATGTTCATAAACCTAACAAATTACTGTGTTTTTAAAAATGACGCCACATCAATGAATTGGTAGATAACATATAAATTAGCAATGATGCGGCCACAAAACAATTTTTTTAAATGTGGACAGCCAAAACGTTTGTCTGCTGTAAAATAAATATTTTTGGTGTTCCTGCTTTATTTGTAAATGCCAGAAAAAAGGTTTCGAATTTCCAACAAACCATCCAAGCTAAAAAGGATAGGATTTGTTATATGAGGATGATATACCAGGACGAATCTTATTCCCTATCCTCCATTTTTATCTGACTCGCTGCTTCCGCAGAGCCAAGTATACCTACTGCTTACACTAACTTTACTTTTAAAAGATGGATGATTATGAATATGGATGAGAGATGTAAACTTGTTAGAAATTTTTCACAAGCGATCATGTGATTTTATCAACTTAACAAATATCTTACTACCTACCTCGCATTTACAACTATCTAATATTATAGGCACCACCGTCACAACAAGAAATTTGCAAACTTTCGACATCAGACTGACTAGACGTATGTATCTGAAGCAGTCACGCTAAAATGAATTGTTAGAGAATATTTAGCGTGTGCCACATTATCGTCACGAACTTTTAACTGCAACTTCCAACTTAACTCTGCCACAACACAAAAATAACGCACGTACTAACAAAGCTGTATACATTTATGCCTTAACCACCACATGCCATTTTTTGTGTGATGGGGAATAACAACAAACCACTACTTCCTCTCCACCGAAAATATAGAAATACGTACATGCATACAAGCGCCGTTGCCGCCAAGGAAGGATGACTAATTCAGGAAGCCAAGTTTTCGGATTATCGCAGGAATCCATCACTGTCAACTCAAACTTCTGTGTGTTCAGTCTGCACCTTTAAATACTCAACTGGGAAAACTGAAAGATGAGAAGGCATTCTTAGGGAAATGTAGGTATGCTATGCATGTACAAAGCTGCAAACAGTTTTATCGCTATACTAAATATAATACAGTATTTAGTAACACCCTTAGCATGCATATTTAATTCCATTTTAGAGATTCTCATCTCGCTAACTCTCTCCTCTCTCTCCGTCCGTCATAGTCAATGAAAGTTGACTTGTGCACAGCTCAAAAAAAATACATTTTAATGCCTACGAGTTTTGCTTACGCAAATCGTGCAAAAAATACAACAAATTTTCTAGCAAAAACCTGTGACTACAAGAGAGGGGAGGTGAGCATTGAGAAAAATGAGTTTCAGGCCTTTTTTGGACACCTGTCGTTTACATGAGTCGTTCAAAACCAGTGTTTTTAAAAAAATATCATTTTTTTCTTGCCATAACCGTAATCGTATAGTGCAGCCAAAAAAGCAGTAATCAAAATTTGTTGAACGAATACCTTGGAAAGAAGAGAGTTGTTCCAACTATTTATGCCATTCTCGAAAACTAATGGTTATTGCAATAACAGTTTGAGCAACAATAACAAATATTCGACAAGAAGAGCCAAGTATACGCAGACAGCAGTAAAAATAAGCAGCCTTGTCGAAAATTAAAAGAAGGAAAGATAGAAAACAAAAAAAAAAAAAAACATTCCAATCCAAATTTTTCCACATAAAATGGAAAAGTGAAGGAGAAAATGAAATTTTATGCAATGGAAGCCCACGTAGTTGTAAGCAGTTATAGGTAAATATGAAAATAAAGATAGTATTACAATAGCTATGTAATACTCTTCTTTGTAGCTTCTGTAAAATCGGCATTTTATTCGAAAAGAAGAAGAAATGTGGCCGCATTTTGTTTGTGTCCATGAGCAGAAAAGGCAGTATTTTCTGAATTGCAAATAATAAAAGCATCTTCGTCTTCTCTCTTCCCATTCTAAAAATATACAGGGAGAGATCCGTTTTTATGTACTAAAACACATTTCGTCTATCTCGCACTTAATGTAGTATATAGACACTCTCATTTTCTCATAGTTGCCTTTCTTGAAGTGGTAATAATGTCTTTAAAAACCAGTCATTCTTTTTTACCCCATCGCTCTCTCTCTCTCTCTCTAGCCTGTTCTCAATTCTACTTTTCTTCTTTTCTTTTCTGCTGAACTTTTACTTTGCTGGCTGTCTGTGCAAATGCGCGGCTGGTCATATGTGCATATAAGTCAAACGAAAACAACCTTGGCATTATTGATACCAACAAAAACAGCAATACTTACTTACTACGTTGTATACACTTTTCACAGACAGCGGTAGTAGTAGTAGTGGTAGTAGCATTGCATTCAAAATAGAGTGTAGTTTCTCTTCTCTCTCGTTTCCTTTTGCTATTACCACTTTGCCTCTTCTTTCTTTCTTTATCCAGCAAAAAATATTATATCCATCCATTTCCATCGTATTCGTTAGTTGTTTCTCCCCCTCCTTCCACAAAGGAGAGAAGGAAAACCAACCTTAATGTCCAAAAATAAGTTTTTTTCGTAACAGTCTTACTCAGCTGCACCAGCACCACTAATACAACGCCAATGCCAGCATACCTAATGTCAGCAGAAGAGAATATAAGAATATCTGTGGTAGCAGTGGCGGTGGCGGCGGAAACGGCAGGAACAGAGGCTAGAGCACTAACAACCTTTGGAATGCCAGAAAGGCGTGGATACTGTAAAGCAATTGCCACGTCTTCTCTTCTCGCCTTTTTTTTCCTTTCATTCTTCTTCGTCTGCTCAGTCAGATGAATAATATGGATATATAGAGAGAACGACCATTACTCGTACAATATTATTATTATTATTTTGTGTGCTGCACACAGCTTTGTCTGCTTACATATTATTATACATCACTACTACCCCTTTACGCCTACTTTTTTCTCTTTTTACCGATGATGATAATAATATATGCATTAGCTTCAGAGAGGAAGAAAGTTGGAATACTGTAAATAGATGTAGTACACATAACTTAAGTGCGTTTCACTTTACCCTTTCTTTCCTTCTGCACTTCTTTTTTTTTCTTCTCCCTATCCATTCCACTCATTCTGCATTTTCTGTCGAGAGGAATTTTTTATCCTTCCGTGCACACAAACACACACACACACATACATATCATCCTGATAACATTTTGTTATAAGAAGCATGGCAAAAGGCGAGAAAAAGAGGGCGAGGAGATGGAGAAAATAGAAAAACCAAGTGGAAAAGTCTCTTCCAATTTCACGTACATCAATTTTTCCTCACATTCTCTCTCTCTCTCTCTCTCTCATGTATATATTCATTCCCATTTACACTTGAGGCTGATATTGTGTAAAGAGCAAACGCCAACATTCTCTCACAAGAGGCAGAAAAAGTGGAAATGAAAAGCGCTAGGAATGATGATGGTGATGATAATGATGAGCATATTATATGCATTGCTATGAAAAGAGGTGGAATAAGAAACTGACGCTGAATGTCTTTCAGTATACATACACACAAATCTTATTTTTCCTGCAAAATGTTTGCATCAAGATGGGTTTGATATATGTAAAGCATATATACACTTGCACGTATCAACCTTTTTTAACAAACGGCATGCATAAAAATGTGTCTTGTGTAATAAGTAGTGTGCTTGCTGCTGCTGCTAATAGATAAAGACACCGACCAAACACATTGAGCAAATAGGTAGTCAAAGTAGAGCAGTGTGTATGGCGAGTTTTAAAAGCGAATATTTATTAAAAAGAATGCACAAAATGTTGCCTTATACTTTATACGGTGTACTTTCCTACCTCCCTTGTTTTTCTCAGTAAAACGATGAAAACAATTCGTGTTGATGTGACAAACAGATAGGGAAATTGAAATGGAAATAGTACGCATAATATGTGGATTTCATTTACAGCTTTTTTATCCTTTTTTTCTTATACAGGGGCGAGTTGATGCTAGCATAGTACTACACTGAGGAATAGCAGTTAGTTATCATAATGATGAATGTTAAGAGAACGCAACCTTTCCATTGTATACTTCCTACTAGCTCTGTAGATTTCTATTGTATGCTAATGACAGGCGTAGCAAAAAAAATGGGGAATGGGAGAATAAAACAAAGCTCTGGCATTTTTTTCCTCAAATGGAGACAAAAAGGAAAGAGAGAAAGTGGGAAGAAAGAAAGGGAAATAAACAAAAGAGATCGGAAATCAGACCTGGCAAGAAACAATGAAGAATTAGCCTATTAAATAAAGTAGTAGAAAAAAATATTCTTGGAACGGGAGAAAGTAAAATACGTCTAAAGTATTAGTCAAGTTTTCTCCTTTTTTTCCATAAACATATAGAGCAGTCAGTGATGTGGCGCAGTTATGTCACATGCATACAAGTCTACAAGTCAACTTTTATGCTTTCTACACACAGTTGTTAGTATCATCATCATCCAGCCAGAATGTTCTGAGTCTAAATACCTCAACTACTTTTTTTATTGTTTCAAGGAAAAAACGGGAGAGAAAACTTTTCAAAAGTGACCTAAAGGAGAGGAAACAAATCTTGAGAATTACCAGCGATAAAAAAAATCCTTGGCTAAAGTGAAAAAAAATACTTTGGTCTTTGGCATATCAGGCACATCGCACAACTAGGCATTAGTATTAAGCCTGTTTGTTGCAAAATAGTTGACACAAAACCTTCATACAAAATAAACTGCAAAAGTTTTCTCACTTTTCCTGTTTTTCTATATTTACCTGACACTACTAGTTTTGCAGACGTTTATCCTACATGAAGTACAGGGCACAGTACATACATACATACAGTTGTACAGGTATTTTGTGTAAAAAGTTACTTTCTCTCCTTTCAGAAGAACTAAAAAAACTTATTTTTATTGTAGAAAGGTGCAGCTACAAAGTGCTACTACATTCAACGTGAACGTCATATATTTTGAACAACACTGGCATTGGCACTTGGGTGAAAACTTGAGAGAAAGTAAAAAGGAGTAAGTGGAAAATAATTCTTTTTGGAAATACCTTCATCATGAAATATATGCTTCTTCCTTCGCAAACCCTTTTGGCAAATAATAAACTATTTTTTAAATACTACAGAATTATATGCACATGGATGAATTTAAAGATTAGAATTTTGTAGACGAATGATGAAGACGATGATATGACAGAAGAATTTTTTTTTCAGCTATTCTTAATTTGTGATGGTAGTACAACAGCATTTTTAGAATTTCTGTTCTCTGAAAAAGAACCATACTGTACCAGCACTTACTACTGTTGAAGTAGCACTCATAAGTCAGTCTCCTAGTCGCAGACTTGGAAAAAATGAAACTCGAAATAGAATACAAATATTAGCAGTATGTCTACGAGATACTTATTGTCATACATGGATTCCTTTCCATTGGCAAAAAAGGATATTAAGGTATAAAATACCCGTTGCTAAATAAGGCAACGAAAACAGAGTCAATATAGAATTCTCAAGAGAAAAAAATAATGGAAAGAAAAATCCGTTTCCTTCCGTGTCGTCTCTTTTCTTATTTGCTGGTCTTTTTGGTTTCGTTTGCTTTTGAATCATATCACACACAAAAGAAGAGAGAAAAAGTCATGTGAGAAGGAAAACAATGGAAATGAATAAATTCTTTGAAGGATATAAACGGACGAGTGCAATGTAATCTTATCATAGAATACATGCAAAGGAATACCGCAGTTTTTTTTACAAGATGACACAAACGATGATAAAAAGAGAGAGAAAAATCTGTACTGATGGAACAATGATGGAGTAAATGTAACCGTTTTCCTTATAAACGTAATTATTATTCTTTTGAGAAAATGAATAAAGGAGTGTTGCTTGAATGGGCTGCATTCTTCTTGAGAAAGAAAGTATTCAAATATGATCTACTTTCTTTTTAGTTTT
This sequence comes from Lepidocyrtoides sp. E14, assembly GCA_027743805.1. Taxonomy (NCBI): domain Eukaryota; kingdom Metazoa; phylum Arthropoda; class Collembola; order Entomobryomorpha; family Entomobryidae; genus Lepidocyrtoides; species Lepidocyrtoides sp. E14. The sequence goes on along the minus strand of JAHZMZ010004245.1, from coordinate 10,136 downwards.
TGTCGGGAGAAAGGAAATGACGTGTGGAATGAAATGTCACCATCATTTATTCTCAACTACCCGACTAACGCAATGGCAGAAAAGGCAAATCAAGTTAAATTTCCTTTCGTATTTTACCAAACAAACATTCCCTCATTTTATCTTACAAAAATAATCAGAAAATTATAAATAATTTTCTTTTAATTTAATAAATTATGTTCCTTATTAGAAAAATATTAGCTTTGTGTATCCATAATAATTATAAGCTGACAGCATGAAAATTAAGTAGAAACAAAGTAGAAATCAAAAACAGACATGATTCAGCAAATCCTACAAACTTGCATGGTTGCAGAAAACTTCTTATTAATAATTATAATGCCTATTAAAGAGTTGAGCAGACAGGCTACAATACTTACAACTGCCAAATCCAGCGTATACATTTGCGTCTGCATAGCACGGAATAAGCCTTTTCTGGTTACGTCAGACTATTTTTAAATATTTTAGTAGATAATAAAAGCGTTTTCATTTTTCATACAAAAGCTTATCACTTCATCCTTTTGCTAGATTTTATCAACTTGTGACAGACAGTTGTTATTACTGTCGACATCAACAATCGACATGAAACTCTGTAAGCCCCCAGCTTAGAAATAGCCTTTCTACCACTTCTACAGTTCCATTTTCCCCGTGCATATACATGGTACCCAGATATAAAATTCTCAGAAAACATCCACATGATTCATATATCGTTGATTATCATCAGTTTTCATTGGCCACCAAATATAGTAGGCATATTATTATTAGCTTCTACTACTTCACCTTATGCATATTCGCGAAAACCCTATTACATTTTGGCTTGACTGCTTATTTATGCTGCGTGCGTGCATTTCACTCACTCTCGTCAAGTACACCCTTTCCATTCTTCTTTAAGCACAGTTGTCAAGCAAGATGCATGACGATGATGATAGCTACTCTAAAGAAGAAAAAAACCTTTCAAAATGCGTCTACTACTATACCATCACACATTGCTATTATCGTCATCATCATGATGATTCACGACGACCACATAGAGTAAAAATGTCACTCAGAAACACCACTATTCAGCAAGACATGACGACAACGAAAACGACATGTCTGCTGGTCCAGGAGGAGACTCGCGAAAGCAAAGGCACAAAACTCGACACAAATAATACATTATGAATATATAGAAACATGAAGTCATGAGTTAGCACAAGAAACATCAAGAGAATATGCTGACTTCGTAGCAATAAGTCTATAAAATGTACGTAACATATCCCTACTGCACACACGAGTTTTCACGTTTTCAGCCATAGATTTTTTTTCTTCTGATACCAATACTCCACTGATACCGATTCGCATCGCTAAAACTTAAACATCTCTAGATATATCTATCTACCATGTATCACAGACAAGATCTTGTAGCAGGTCACACGGGAAATTTAAACGATCGTTTTGCCCCCATATCTTTACAGACACTGAATACAATATTTATTGGAATTTTCCAAGTAGCAGCAGTTCTTTCTCTAGTGACGAAAACAGCGTCACCACCATATATTACGGATGCCTACTCATGTGTTTGATTATATACCTAATATGAAATTTAAGGAGAAAACTACAAATTATGGAGTGTACATCAAGTAGGATCAACTAGCAGCAAGTAATAACGCTAAAGGTAAAAGAATAGCACTGTATAGCAGCAGCAGTAGTAGCAGTGTGAGTTGTGGCGAGGATGTGCGTCGACATATTGAAAGATTGCAAGAGAGGAAAAAAAGGACTCTTCACAACTTTTTACTTCCTCTTTACTCCTTCTTGACAATCATTCGAGAAGAAGTAGGCATTTCCCTCTGCTATGGTGCACGACACAACTGTCTAAAAAAATAGGCAATATATATGGCATGCTAGTGCTGTATGCTGCTTTTCTAATATATTATTTAGGTAATGTGGATAGACTGCTTTTCCGTTTTGATGCTCCTGGTCTCTGTATACGCTACTACTCTAAAGCTTCGATGATTGTCAATGAGATGGATTTACAATTTTCTTCTTGATTCTTTTTTCCTCTTCTTCTGGATGGAACCCATGTGTGTAAGCGGCAAAGTTCCATATAAACTGGTCTACTTTATAGAAGCCTTAACAATTTTACTGCTCTAGTGGTGAAAAAATTCGACCTTTTAGCTTTCTCTAGATAATGCTTTTTTCCTCTCTTCTTTCACTAGCTGAATTTTTTTTTGTCCTCCTCTTGCTTTTACTATTATCTTGGGGAATCATCTTGAGCTGATAAAATGCTCTACTGCATGCAGTTTTGTTATTGCGTTTAAAGAAAAAAGGTGGCTGAATGAAGTCATTATGTTGGGAAAAGAGTAGGAGTGCCATGAAGGAGGGACCATTATTATGCGACACTGCCAGAGTAATGGGCTACATTATACGAAATAAAAAATTTATCACGAAAAAAAAGAGAGAAAATGTTGAAGGTAGAGTGGCAGTCATTACGGAGAAAAAAACTGTTTCTCATAGTCTGCATGCATAATATTATAACCCGGCCGACATAATAAAATAGATTCGTAATACCTGACAGAATTAAGTTTACCCACATTTGCATAACAGTAGCATGATGATGATGATGATGATGATATCAGCTTTGTTAGCATTGTACCTGCTCACCAGCAAGCAGCAATATGCATTTGGTGTATTGCAAAATATTGCTTTTCTATCGGATTTTTAGTATATCAGGCCATATTAAAGAGTTTAAAACAATAATATGAAGAATGACATTCCATTCAAAAATTATCACATTTTTGTCATACTCGAGTCTATTACTTTCTTTAAACTTTCACTCATGTCAACTATGAACAGTGTAGAGTAGTTAAGTAATTGAAATTTAGTTCACTGGTTATATTGTAGGCACTCTTGATTACATCTGTGGCAATACTGATGTCAAAGTTTGCTTAGAAAAAATCAATACATTGGGAATGGCGAAAAGAGAAAATATGTCCTCGCTGCCTTACTTTCCCCTTGTAGTGAAGAAAAAAATCCCCTTTTATTCAGGTAAGCTGTTTTTATCCAATAAAAATAATGAGAAAGGGGATAGCAAAAGTAGGTCACATTATGAGGGAATAAACTACTACAAGCCCATCCCAATCTTCAGAAAAAAATTTTATTTTTGCAATACAAGATACTGGACTGGAATATGAAGAAGAGTAAAATGATGTGATGCTGACAATGATAATCTAGTAAGTGCACACGCGGCACGTATTTTTCATGCATACTTTTCAACATTTCATGCTACTTTTTTTATCATCATCCTTATCATCTCTTTTTTCACTGAATTCTTTACAGTTGAAGGCACATTCCAATTCTAGTATTATGATGAGTGAATGCATTCACAAGAGCCAAGCAAATCTTCTTCCCTTTTTCCCAACTTCCTCCTCGACGTTTCAACTGCTAGCATTTTTTTCTCCTTTTTTGGCCTTACACTGCATTGTAATGAGAAAATGGGAACAGCAACGACGCTGAGCTTAGAGAAAATAAAAGAAAGATTTTTTTTTGCACTACAATCTTTTTCTTTCTGTGATGATGGTCTATCATAATCATCATCATCGTCATCATCATCACAATAGATCCAGTCCTTCTTCTAACAACAGCAGCACACACTCTCTCATACTGTTAGCAGTCAACTGAGAAAGAACAGAGGGAGAAAAAATGCAAAAAGGATTTTTGCAGGGAAACTAACAAGAATAGAAGAACTGCTCCACACACGAAAAGGGAATATAATGTGCTCCTTTTCTTGTCAACTTTTGTGAATTCTACGAGATTATAATGATGATGATGGGATGGAGAGAAAGCAGATGAATAGCTGTGGAAGAATATATGTAGTGGTAAATGGTAAATGATGGCGTTGTTGGTTGAAGTTTCGTGGAGAATATATATAGATACCAGATGCAGATGATGATAATAATGATGATACATTATTATATGCAAAAGAAAAAAAAAAAGAAAAAAACTTTAGCAGTAGTAGCTACAACAGCAAAAAGAATCATGTTTATAGTAAAAAGCGTTTTTGGGCTACAAAAGAAACATAAATACATGTAAAAATGCATGGTAGATCTGTTAAATCATGGGAGAAAGAGAATAAAATGCTGACTATATCTTCTTTTCTTTTTCTGTGGTACTTTTTTTTATAGGTTGTATCAACCAAAACAAGAAACTTTTTTTCAATGCTTTTCTGATAGTTTATATATATTGGGTGGTATGAAATGACTAAATCTACCTACATACATAACACATACCCGTACAGTTATATATTATGGTATACTACGTGTGTCATGTGTTGGTAGGGGTGGTGGTGTTGTTGACGATGTCGAACAAGAATAACTGAAACCACAACATTTCCCTATATCCCACATCTTCTTTCTTTTTTTCTGCATGGAATCATCATCATAGTCATCTTATAAACCATAAAGAAGTGAATGAGGCATGCAGGACTAAGGAGGATATTCCGAGGTAAGCCACTAGCAATACCACCACTAGTAGTACCAGCATAGTGGCCGCGTGCTGACTTTATTTTTTATCTTTTTTTTGTTACAAAATACATCTTGTACTCCAGAATATATAAATGTAGAATATGTTTTAATGCTTTATGTATAATATGTTTTCAACGCAATGTAAAGGTAGCTATTGCCTTTTTTATTTTTCTCTTTTTACAAAATCAAATCCTCCTTTCGTATTGCTGCTACATACACTTTTGTGTTAGGTCTGATTCCATAATATTAACATTACTATAAGGTATTTACATTTTCCTTTTCACCATAAATACGCATTCCATCATTTTCTTTGCAAAAAAATGGTTAAATATTGAAATGATAACAGCTATATTTATATGCACATATAAAGTGTCTTTTTTTGTTGTGAACCGTATAAGAAGAAAAAGGCTAACGTAATAATATGCAGTTAATCCAAGTAGAAATGTTTCCTTTGAAAGTTGAAATATTATGACGATATTCATAAGTCAAAGTATTGGGAAAAGAAGAGGAAGAGAAAGTTTTGTATGGTGTGTGTGTGTAGTAGCCGTGTATTCACTTCATGTTCATATATCATCATCCCACACACTTGCCATTTTTGCAGTCGTTCGTCATACCACCCCACTACTGCTGCTGATGCTGTTACTGCTATCGCATGCCATGCCACAATGTACAATGTATATTTATCGCTTGTGTGAGTGAGAATTGAAGCATTCACTGTGGTTGATTTTGTAGGTGAGTATTGTAGAAGAAGAGGTACATAGACATTCAGTTGTACTACCACAAATATTACATTTCCTTCTTGTTTTGTGTGCGTCCTTCCAAAAAGGGCTTGTCTGGTAGTGGCAGGCGAGGCGTTTTCGACCGAGAATTGAGGATGGAGTACATGAAGCGTGAAAAATTTCGAATTTGCTTTCCACCCTCCATGACTGAACAAAGAGGAATAAAATGTTACTCTGTATATAATGTAATAGTCGTTACTGTAATATAAACGTATTGTGCTGGAAATTAAGATTAGCTGTGGTGTAGTGCTGGTATTGAGTATATAGATGGCACTGCATACCACATGACTTTCTGTAGGATTCACCCCCCACCCACACGAATACCAATGTATCATCTTTAAATATCATATCATCATCACACATAGCAATTTCATGATGCTTTCACAATAACTTTAGCGCAAATCTGCCCTTCTCCTGATATCCAGAGTGGGCTTGTCGAAAATGAAACTTACAATTTACTCCTCCACTTCTCAGAATGCACCAACAGCGATTAGGCTGACTACTGGGATTTTATCCCTGTCAGAGGGGAAAACTTTGACGTACTTGAGTTCTCTCTGGTCACCACCACGTTTAATTAGTGGTAACAGCAGTAGTATCCAGTAGGTAATAACATTATCGCTTCAATTACTAAAAGCAAAGTTACAGGGTTGGTTGTAAGATTCACAAAATCTTCTCTCGCATTATATGCATTCGTTACACGCAATATGATGATTTACTCAATATTCAAACTTCAAACATTATGAATCCCTCAACTTAATCCCTCTCTCATCGTCATCATCATACGACTAGTTTTATCCTCCAATTTGGAATCATCACCTCCACTTTACGTACTTTGCATTTATGAAACACAAGTGGCTATGTCCATACATAATACAGGCAGAAAGACATGTACCATGTACCACATTTCCTTCAATATCCAATAACTTTCCAATTTTACCCATTTAACTTTTACTAAAGATTCTCTGAAAAGACAAAATCCTTCTTCAGCTTTTATCCCCCAACAAAATCCTCTCGCACTACTCTACTACTACTACCACTACCCCTATCATTATTGTTGAAAATAGCAATGTAATATTTTAGTGTAAAAGGCGCATTACATTACATCACATTACTTTTCTCTAAACTTAAACCAGAATTATGGTAACAGCAGCAAAGGTGGTGGTCCTGCCTGGCCGATAGTTAAAAACTTTTCCCACGAAATGATATGAATTCACAAGCCAAAGTCATCAGAAAGCTTTAAGCGTACTTACTTTTACTCATGGCATGATGGTCTTATACCGCATTGTATAATACTACTACTACGACTCACTGTTCTCCTATGGGCTATATTATTCTATTGCTGCTCAGGTATTATCGCTTGTACATGTGTAGTGAGTGAGAGAGAGAGAGAAGAAAAAGTTGTCCCAAGAAGAATACGGAGAAGAAGAGAATGGCATTAAGAGAGAAGAAGGACAACAAAGCTGCGGTAATAACAGTGGCATGCACACAGGAGAAAGTAGTAGCATTGGTGGTAGTAGTGCTAGTCGCACAAGTAGTAACTCATTCAAACCACTTTTCTCTTTCGCCCTCCTTTTCCTTACATTAGTCCACCCACTGTCTTCCTTTTTAGAATAGTCATATATAATAAGTAAGAAACAACCGTCATTGCCGCTCTACCACTACATCCTATACTTTAGTAGATGGCAGAAAAACAAGTCTTCTTCTTTTCCTCTGTAAGCATTGTGCTCCTTTTTCTCTACGTTGTTTTCAACCTGGCTGGTGAGTGTGTGTGGTAGTGGTGTGGTGGAAAGCCCAAATATCACACCGGATTCTCCATTTCCTCACAAATCCTATGATTAATTGTCAAGCTGCGACCAAAATGCACATAATATATGGAGAGACGTCTTGAATCTAGAATGGAATGAAATGGTGAAAAAGTTTTTCCATTGTGTTAACTACCATGATCTACTACTATCAGCTAGCACCACACACGTAGTAAAGGACTTGTACCAGTGTGCACGGCACACACACAGGGTGAAAAACGAGAGACGTAGACGACAAGAAGGATGAGGAGGAAGAAGAGGAACAATACGTACATACACATGCATCCAACTTTACCGTGTATATCTTTTTATATGGGCTTTCGCCTCCTTCCTGGACTTTCTTTTCAGCACAGAGACATTCCCAGTTCAGGAATTATAATGTAGTATAATCTAGAGTATGAATGTAGCATGTATATTCATGCATGTACTTGTGTATCTTTTAAGGTAGGTGGTTTCACGAAAAGTTTCAACTTTGCTGTTGTTCCAAGTTCCAACTACAACGTTCGGTTTACTTGTCTTCTTCTACCTCTTCTTCTTTCTCAGTACAGCTATCCATTTGAACCACATTATTCATTTAGAATGAAAATAACGTTTTCGTGAAAAACACAGAAAATGCATCGTTCTCAAATAGACAGTTTATACAGCAGTTGTATCAGTGAGAAGGGAAGAAGCATGAAACGGAAAAGTTCAAGACAGACAGAAGGAAACTGGAAGTACGGCGATAAGTTTTCTTATGATAATTTCAGAGTGTGGGAAATAGTTGAGGAAGAGAGGCAAAAGAGAATGCGATTTTATCAGCAGATAAATTATAAATGTGGCTATATTCATAATAATAATAAAAATAATAATAATCATATATGTATGTAGGTGCACTCTGACTACATGTGCTTGTCTCTCTGCTTTCTAAAATTTTGTTCATCAACACTTCCACAGCTGCCTACTTATGTATGTATATCTGTACGCACAACTTTTTAACAAGAGAAGTGGCAAGTCTAGTACGTGCACAACTTTGTTTGCCAGCCAGCATACAGCATACATATTATAAAAGACATGGGAAAAGTGTGCGAGTGAGTGAGTTGATGAATGTTGTGGATAAATAGAATTTGAGAGATTTCAGGTTTAATGGGATTGTCCAACAACAATGTACAATGTCAAAGTATGCTATACTGTAACATGGAAAGAATATACTGAGCAAACTAGCAAAAACTTTGTCAGATTTCGAGACTGTTTCATCTTTAGGTAGACCTTCCCATTTCACCTGATTGGAAAATTACTGTACAGGCGCCTTTCTTTTTTTCGTCCGTCGACACCTAAACTACAGTAATAATTGCAGTAATTTCCCCAAAACTTTGTTTTACTTGCCTACCAGTCAGCCTGTCCAAATACATGGGAAATCGGAAACACAAAGGGAACCTTACAATGGAAAAATCTTTAAGAAAATTAATGTTAGCCAGAAAGGGAGCGGTACGTACTACGTACTACGTACCAAGAGGAAACCAACAATGAAATAATGTTTGGGTGAGAGAGCGTTGTTATGTTTTTGAGAAGGAAACTCATCAAATATTAATAATTGGTTTTCTCTCGTCAACGTCATTGACGATTGACGTGTAGTAAAGAGGCATATAAAACTTTCACAAATTAGGCCGGCAAAGTTTGTGATTTTAGTGTTTTATGAACACGTAAACCTGCGCTGTTATTTTCTTGGCTTTCTCAAGGTTGTAACAACTGCAAGCTGCACAAGGTTCCCAAAATACTTTAACATATTTCAATTACAAAATGAATTCTGAGGGGACTTTTTAATTTAAAGGACGCCGTTATGTATGACATATATTACGTACATTATGTATGGTTGTAATGGTAGAATAAAAGCAAAAGAAGAAAATGGCACAGAAAGCTGCAATGGGAAACCATAAAATATTTACTAAACACGTCAATTGTACGTCTGGTGGTGAGGGTTATCTTACAGCGGTCTCAGAAATCTGCTCCGTCAACGTGACAGGGAAGGGCAGTGCTTAATAATGAATATAAGAAGTGAGCTTACCAATAGAAAGTCTTCTCCATCTTGTCTTCCGTTTGCGGCCCATGTAGATTTTCGCCGCTGATATGACCGAAGAATTGACGACACGGAAGTATAATGACTGGTTTCCAGATTAGCAGCGTAAAAAGATATTGTCTTTTGACTAAAACCGAGCTTAACTTAGAGTAAACTTTGATCTCTTCCTTTTGCTAATATCAAGTTATGTGCTTAATCAACATTAAATGCCACACGTGTAACTTTCACTTGAGTTTAATTTTCTTGTTCAATCAATTTTTTATAGCAACCGCGAGTCTGAAAACTTGGCAAACGCAACGTATTGTTTCTTCTTAAAGGGAGTAAGTATCACAGGATCACAAATATTTTTACATACACGCGAATATTTTCAGTTCATTTTTTAGCTTAGGATTTCCTTAAGTTTAGTCTAATACAGTTTTTGTCCAAATGTCTTGTTGCGAAACAGTATGCAGTAGAATCCAATCTTTTTGTCCTGATTTCTGCAAACAAGAAAAAAGACAAAACAAAATTATCAATTTTTTTCATGACCACATATTATGATGATTAAGTAATAGTTGTAGTTGAAAACTTGACAGAAATAAATTATTTCCTCCAAAATCGTTCGAATTCATCGTATAGTTAAGTAAAGCTTTCAATGTGGATTGACAGCTTCGTTTTTCCAAAATTGTACAAAAATAGCAAGAGATCGTAGATTATTGATGATGCGTGTTACTGAAGTAAATCCTTGCTCCAAAGTAAGTTCTGCAATGGCTAATAGACACCCATAGAGATTTACGAGAACCGGTCGATTCAAACTTTAAAAATTTACATGTTGCTAGGTCCTGAAGATTTGGGATGGCGTGGAAAATGTCGATTTTTTTGAAAATTTTACATAAAAACAAAAAATTGAACCTCCTAACGTTGAAGCCGAGATCCTCACGAACACGATGGTATAACTCAATCAAAGATATGTAGGTTGAAAAACCTTATGAGTTGATACACTTTGAAT
>JAHZMZ010004244.1:0-15065 GCA_027743805.1 Lepidocyrtoides sp. E14 | reverse complement strand
ACCCGTCATAATGTATAGTTGAGGACGATGAAAATGATGGGAACAAAATGTAGAGAGTTGCTCGTCGTAACTATTATTATTTTTTTTTACTTTGAACCTTTGCTTTCCCAGTTGAATATCACAAGTAGAGTCTCCCTATCACTTGTCTGTTGTCCTACCACCCACCACCAGATGCTCACCCATAACAATAAAAATATTAATACTCATCATTCATTTTCTGTCATTCAATTTGGAACTTTCTACTGGACAGCTAAGCTAAGCCAGAAATTACACTTTTTTGTGTTCAGTCATTTGGAACCACCATCATGATCTATCATCATAACACTATCATGATAACACTCCAGTTGTGTACACTGTCTTGAGCATTTCATTAAAGATAGCAGTGAAAGATTAACTCTTCTACTTCAAAAGTAGATATCTATATGTCAAGATCTGACAATAACTTTAATACACTTACCATAATACTTTTTAATAAAGAACTTCAAATCTGAAATTTTATTGGCAAATCTCGACCGTCTTATATTAGGACGTAGTAGCAGTAGTAGTCGTTCTCTTTTGCCTTCAAAGAAAGTTTACAGGTTTCATTATTGGTTTTATTATCAAAAAATACATCATTCATGAATCTACAAAATTCATAGCTTAACTTTATTCCCAAGTAATTCCCAACTATCTGTTACAGCATTTTTTTAAAAGGTAGTCAAGAACACTATTTCTGACAATAATTTTTCTCTGAACCTGGCCGACAGTAATTACTTTTTAGCTCAATGTTGGTTCAAGAAAGTTGTGCTATGCACAAAAAAGTGAGTACCAAATCATGAATCATATTATGTAGCCGATGGTTGTGTCAGTTTCATATCATTTCACAGATTTTGAGGGGAAAGCGAAGGAAGCCAGTTTTATCTACACCGCCTATATGCACACAGTTTGCTCCATTTAAAAAAAAAAGTTGGAGGGAAAACGCAGCCATTGTGTTCATGTCTAGGAAATGTGATGCCCAATAAATTCCTCCTGATTTGACTCGCAAAACATCCCTTTCCTTCATACATATGTAAATGAGGGGGAGGAAAAGGAAGGAAGTGATCGTCGTCACCACCGCCACAACCGTTCAAGTAGCTTGAAGACACCTACACAAACAAAACAACAAAGACATGCCACTTTTTACTGCCATGCTTGCTAACTGCATCTTTCACAACGCTGAACTTTTCAAGTAGTTCTACTTATAGATCTCAATGACATTTTGTGGCGGTAAAAGTGCCATACTTCATCGAAAAAGTAATGTTAGAAATGTTGGTGTCCTATTCCGTCACTATTATGAAAGAATGTGAAAGAATTATGCACATTGAATGTATGTTGGCATATTCAAACTCCAAAACAAACTTGGAAGGAACGATAGGGGACATTTTTTTAAACCGTGTTTTCCACAAGAAAATGGCACAAAATGAAGTCAAAATGTGTGTGTATATGTGGGCTGGTTGATTTTTTTGCTTTCCTTTTGTTTTCTTTCCCACACAACTTTACATGGACTTTTAGACATAACTTTCCATTTTTCCAAGTTTGGTTAAAATAAAACAAGATGGGGGTAAGACTTATCAGTCAGCAGTCGCATCACACTTTTTACGCAACTGTGGTTGTGTGCGGATGAGAGGCAGTAGTAGAAACATTAAGAAAGATGGCTAACAACTTGTTAGTAATGTCACATTCTCAATCGGTGTAACAAACCAATGTACTGGCGTACCGATTGTAAAAACTAAACTAAACAAGTGTTCATAGATTCCTTACGTTTTTTCCCCTATTTCTATACTATTCTCGTCAGCACAAAAAGAGTGGTTTAGATGAGCAGTATCTGCTATAGATAAGCTTTGAAGACAATCGTGCACTTTTTGACAAGTTCAGGAGTACTTAAGACAAGCTTTCTATTTTTATTACCATCATGTTTTCTATCTTTTATAAGCAAAGTTGATGGGGGTGATAGTAGGCACATCAAACTGGAAAAAAATTTCAAATTTCACGACACTTTTCTGTTGTCCGGGTCGTTAGTCGTAAAAACAAGAAAAGTTGCCATGATCCCCGTTAATACAACTTTGAAAGTGTACGACCCTGTCAAATGCTATTTTTGAGCGTAAATATATATCGGATGATAAGAACGAGAGGCGAAGACTGTTTTTCTTTATACATAAGAACGACATATAATAATGTTCTTACATAACAAACGCATTTTTCTCAAATAATGTGTATAATTTATACATGCTATATCCAGCTTCATACTCTCATAAAAATCGTATAATATGCAAGTGGCATAATATTATTATATTATATTTGTCTCCATATATATTTTAACTCTTGAAACAGATGTGTATTTACAATACACCGTACTTATTTAAGTATTTGTAATCTTTATAAAATGTAATGCTGCTGTCACTACTAAAAGTTTGTTTCCTCTTTCAATACAACAATTTCCCTTTTTATACAACCAACCACACAAGCATCAGCTATTGTTCCAGAAATCCTTTATTTTCTGACTGAACAAAATCCTTTTCTCCTTGGCTGCCAGTATGTTGTGTTCTCCAAACTTTGTATATACGGCTTAAACGACTTTAATACGATTGTGATAAGGCAGTTTGATAGATACACATTTTCTTGGAACTTGAAGAGAAGGAAGAGTAGGAGGAGAAGGGGGAAGCACAAAACGAGCGTTTATGGATGCCTGAACAAATCTCTTTAAAAATCAATGCGACACTTGGGCTCTCTTCCTGATAAATATCGACGACTTGACTATTTATATAAAAATAGAAAAAAATATGCACATACATAGACAAAAGGAATTGCGTATACCTACCAACTGCAACTTCATAATGCTAAGCGTGTGTACATGTGAAAGAAAGTAAATACACAGAAAAATACAAACACACACACGTTAGCACAGCAGTAAGTTCACCTTTTCATTTGACGTTTGTTCTTACTCCGTTTTCTTCTTTAGCCGGAATTTCTCTCAATATTTAGGCTCTCCTAAACCAACTCGATGAAGACAAAACAGGGGGAAGCGATAACTAAAATGATTGCTAGACAAAAAAATGTACATACATATGCACTTGCATAATATATAGACTTTTTTCCAAGAAAATTCAAAAGAAAGTCTTTTGGTCCGTAAAAAAGCAAAGCTACAAGTTCCAATCATAAATATTTCTTGATTTGACATCGATTTTTTTCTCTCTCTCCATGTTGGACACTTGAAGCATTCGTTTTATGATAAAATCAACAGTAAATCTTCATTTTCCAAGCTGCTGCTTTTTGTTTCGTGTTTGTTGATCCCACTTTTCTTTTGCACAAGTCAAGCGAAAGTAAAGAAATGTATGAATTTCTAAATTAAGTAAGACGTTCATGTATGCGTACATGTTGTTCTGTTGTACATGTAGGCTCAATCAGACAGTTTGTTCGACACTTTTCGAGATAAATCACGGTTCGAGGACGTCTTTGAGTACTAGTGTTCTTGTAAGAAATAGGTTATGATAATGTTCTTTGTATGCATTTACTGTGAAGCAAAATGTTGGAAACAAAAGGAATGCATGCATTAGGCTTACAATTTATGCATGAAATTTCTCCCGTTTAAAAAAACACAACTTGTACAGTAAATTTTACGGGGAAATATATAAGAAGATACTTTTATGCACTTAAATTAAATTCAACAATGCAAAGCTCATAAATGGTTCATGCAATAAACATGTTGTGAACGCAAAAGTTATATCAGTTTGAGCTTTCTTACTGGCATAAAGCTTTACCATGGTTCACAATTATGTCCCTTAAATTACAAGAGCAACTTATAGATTGCCCAGTAAAATTGCCAAGTCAAGTGAATTGTTTACCAATAATTCTATTAGGCATAAAACTTTGTCGTTGCGTTAGTCAGGAGTATAAAGTTCCATCAGACTTTGGGGACCTAATCGTGGTGAAAATAATGAGTTCATAGCCAAAACCTGTCATCTTACCAACCCAGCTGTCAGATTCTCCTGCAAGTCTTGTACATTAGCGGTTCGCTAAATTTACAAACAACTTTCTATCTGAACAGCGAAAACCTGGGATGCCAATACCACTTTGCCTCAAGTGAATTGATATAATTTTGTCGCTGGTAGAATAATGGCAACATAAAACAAGTACGTGAGAAGTTTTTCGTAGAAGTAAGATGCGGTTTCTCGCTAAACGTTGTTCTAGGTAAAGGTTGATGAGGTTTCACCTTCATTCCTCAAAATCAAGATATCTTAGTAGCTAATTTGCATAAAGAGTGTAATAATATCAAGGCGGCGCTCTCTCATTTTTCCTCTTTTATAGATTATGCCGTGTAATTAACACGAGAGAGGGATGGGACGACGAGTAGTACTATCAAATGTCAAGGAATGTTGTAGACATAGAGCCACTGCCAGAAAAAAAATCTTCTTGATGCTCACAAAGACTGTGTAGCATACAGCAACACAGCCAAAAAGTGATGATCCTAAAGCTGGAAAATGTCTTGAAATAATAAAACGTCAAAAACTACTACTACTACTGCCGTCAGTGGTACTGGTCGGTTGGTTGGTCGGATGAGTGCCAAGATGTAGTAGGAATAAGAACAAGAAGTAAAATTTTACAAACAGCTACTAATCCGAAGAAGCTTCTTCACTTCATTTTTTTGATACGACAAGTCTGTACCTCATAAAAGGGTAAAATGTTAGATTAGTTTTGATAGAACAGTTTATTGCATTTTATATAGGAAAATAAAAATGTATAGAAATACGTGCTCCACCGAGCTGCATAGCATGATCGTAATAATATTATTATGATGATATACATCCCAATATTACATACAAACTGTACACTGTACAGCTGCATATTTTATTATGTACTGTGGAAAAGGAGTTTAGGTGAAGATAAAAAAGATGATTTTAGAGAGAACATTACTTATAGGTACTCTTGTAGCTTGTAGGTACATATTTTAGATGTAAATTACACTGAAAGGAAAGTCTCAGGAACAGAAAAAAGATTTACGCTGTCTTGGGATGATGCTAGAGATGTATGGGAAACAAAGTGCATAATATATTTCATTATAGCAATTCAACGGCAGCAAGAGAAGACGTGTAACCAAGGGCAGGATAGTAACATATTTTATGAATCCTATTGGCAAGTAAGGTGCATTGCTGTCACATTGTATTTTTCAGTGCTCTTTTTTTGTGGTAAAAAAATAAAAGTGGATGTTACATCATGTAGTTGTAGAAGAAAGTAGGGAGAGGTAAGCTTTACAAGAAAATTCTAAATTTACTGGTGTCATCATCCTACAGAGTAAATTATACATGCCTACACAACACCGGCTAGATTTGACGAACAGATCTTTTTGCTATGTGATATTTCACCAAAAGAGAAAACATAATCTAGGTATGTCTCTCTAGTTTTTGAAGCTGGTCTGGTCTGGTTTGAGTCTGAAGAGCATAAAATTATCTACTTAAAACATTATGGTCAAATAAAACCACTGCTATATAGCAATTCTTTCAAAGATTCTCCAATCGTCATCTGATCCCATATTTATTCAGTTAACACTGATGCATTTATCGAAAAGCACAGACAGTTTGAGTATTTTTGAATTACGCTTGTAGTGGAAAATGAAAAAGTACACATCACGAAAAATCAGTTAAATTTGAAAAAAATAATAGAGAAAGAATTTAAATGAAAAGCCACATTTGAGTAGAACCGGTAGTAGCACATACATATAATATGCAACACTTACACAGAAGTCAACAGCAGTAATCAAATCAGCTTGGAGCAGTAACTCGGTCGCGGAGAAGAAAAATAAAAAGAATTCTCGTTGCAGTGTGGTTGAAGATTTATAAAAAGAAAAAAAAGTCTGTTTTTAAAAAGCCGTTTTACTCACTCACAGTCAACAACCATGCATTGTTACTAACCTATTACGCATGATGTTGCGGAGGGTGATAAAAACCATTCTGTGCACAAGTACTACTTAAAAACACGGACATACAGTGTAAGAGTATCCACGAATATATATAGAGACGTACAAAGTATTTCCAATATTGAAATTATATACACCAACTCGTAGATACCTACCTATTCAAATTATCTATGGTTGCCTACTATAAGAAACAAAGTAATGGTGATCATGATCATTATTACCTTTCGCCTTTTCACCTCCTTTCCTACTTACTTTACTGCGGTAGAGTAGGAGTTGCCTATAATGTATCACGCAAGGAAGAAAATCATTTTTTAAACCCGTGCAATGCCACTCTTCTCCTTCTCCCAATGGTTTATGTACAATTAACGTCCGTGTTTATATTCGAATCCTTGGTGTTAGTCCCTTTTCACCGAAAATGACAGTCTCACTGGGTGGTCAACGATTAATGTTGTCTAACAAGCTTGAAGGAAGTACCCCTGTCGCACTCTGGCTTTTTTTGTTGTTGATGATGCTGTGTGCGTGGAACCCCATCGTACTACTTGTGTAATACAAATGAGATTGAAACTCATTCCTCTTTTTCAACTGCACCCAGCAGCAGCAGCAAATACAACATTACGTTTTCATACGAGTTGCTGCTCCTGCTAGTACGCTTTTCAGGATTGAAAAAAGGACGAAAAACTTTGTTTTTTTTGCCTTCACACAGATGTAAAAGATGGTTGCATTTTTGAAACAAATGTTAGGTACGGACATGTGCACTTCTCCAGATAAAAGAGCTTTTTACACACATGCCTAACATTGTCTTCATATATGTATTGTGTGTCTATGCTTATTTATTTTACCTACACGTAAGGTCGTTTACTGACAAAAACTTAGTGGCCTCCCTCAAATTGACTATGATTTCAGTAGTAAAGAGGTGTTTTTCTATAAACATGCTGTGGTCAGTGAAAAACTGATGATAGGTGGTTACCGATGACTGATAGGGGTATTTTTTTAGTGCTACATGGCCGTATTTTTCAAGCAGGATTTAATAGAACTTTTATATTTTACGCCAATTGATAAGAAAAAAATGAAAAATTAGAAAAACAAATTACATTTTTTAAAAAAAAAGTCAATTTTATCGATAGCAGTCAAGTGCAATGGTCCACTCATAGATTATTGACCATTTGAATGAAATATAACACAAGGAAATCTTATAATGAAACTGTCATGTAACTCTTTATATACGCTTACTGTATTATTTTTGAATTTATGTAGTTACAAGAATATTTTTTTTAAAACCACGTTCATATCTTGAAAACAAGCTCAAGATTTTTACCAAACTCGAAGACGAACACTCGGTGTCACTAAAAGCTGCAAGAGTAAGTGTGCACATTAGTTGCTCCTTCTTCTTTCTCCCTCTTTCTACTGATTTTGTCAGACTTGGGCCTCCACCACCGCGGAGAATCATCAGGGGGGAAACAAATCTCAAACAAATGACGCATTTAACGAATATTATTACCATGTTTCTTCAGTGGGTGCTGGTTATTACCATCATAATCCAATGAACCACAGGAGGTAAACTGCTTGTATGAAGTGTCTGGAATCCACTAAACTTTGGAGACTGCATATTTTCAAATTGGGGACACAAATGTGCATACCATGGCATATTTTTATTATGTTATATAGCATACGTAATGATAATGGTGAATTCCAGTACACTTTTCTTACTTCAACATTCTCGTCCTACTAGTGCCTCTGCTAAGTAACACTCAAGTGCGTAATAGGTTATGGGGCATAGTATGACCAACTGTTCCACTATTCCATTAAACTTTTTCTGCTTCAATAAGGGCGCCATGATATTTTTGGGCGTAGGTTTAATCTTAGAGTATAATGTGAAACTGTGACAAATTAAAACCAGTTGAATAGCTAATCAACTCTCTTGTTTGCCAGGTTTATTTTGCGATTTTCGGGCTTCCTAAGAATATAAGGTCTAGTAAGTCAGCTTCTGGTTAAATGGTAAGTTGTGTGGTAAAACGCTTTTCAGTTTGTTCTGCTCGTTTGAGATTGCAAATGTTTTTGCTCTGAGAGTTACCTGTAGGAATGGGAGCCATTTTCAGAACAGTGACTGGTCTGCTCTGGTCTGCCAAACCTGCATTTTTGGTAGAGATTTCATCATCTAATAAAACTTCTTTGTCATGCCATCATCATAATCGTTATCATCAAATTGAACATAAAATAATTCCATTTTTGGTCATATTTTAGAGTGGAGCGAAAATGCTTTCAACTTGTTTTTAACTACCAGCAACAAGAACAATCGTCCTGAAAGCATACATGTAGATTGCATATTAGGCAATTCGTACAGAAAAAGCTGGTAATATCAAAATAATATAATGAATGTGTGTAAAAGCAAAACGGAGTTATTTGGAACAAGCTAAATAAAACTGACTGCACATTTGTTCAGGTAAGTTTGTTTGGTAATGGTAGCGAATATTCTTAATATTTATGTACATTTCATCGGACTGCTTGGAAGTCTAGTTTGTTGCAATTTAGGGTAGATGGTGAGGTTACAAATGCAATAACATACGAAATGTTTTTACGATTCGTTTAATATTTTATAATCGCACTTTTATTGAATTTTATGATCTATCATTCCAAGTAAAGCTTTGATGAATTATGTGATGAATTAATTTTGCTAAGCACTTTTTCCGTTGACCAACTACTTATCTCATGAAAGTCGGTACATTTTGTTGGCCAAGTAGAATGAATGCAAAGATCCTAGTCAATTTTAAGAGGTTTACTGAAGTTCAGTCTACAGTCTACGGGACTTTTATGTAATTTCTTTTGTGTACGTCATTTGATTTTTTTTAAATGTTCCTAATTGACCAGTCAAGTAGTGAAGCAAACGACAGTTTAAGTAAAATAACGCCCAGAGAAACGATATACCGATATCAGGTCAGGTTGACAAATAAAGGCAAGAACAATCCCTTGAAAGAGAAAACAAGGCAGTCGGTTGCAGTGAATGAAGGTCTTCCATCTGGTTGGTAGAGATATTAACTGCATGTCCTGCAATGCGTTCATTTTTTTGTACTTGAAATATTAATTGCCAGATGGCAGCTGTAGTAGAGGCAACACGGCGATCTCCAACTTTGTTCCTTGTGTGTGTGTGTTATCTGGAAAATGATCATGTTGTAACCTAACATTGATCAATCTCTCAGTTGCATGTATTAGTATACTGATCGAGGCCAGATCGCCGAAGAAAAAAATTCTCCATTTCACAATAAATTGTCGGCTCAGTGTCAAAGAAAGATTGTCATCTCAAGGGCTAAGTTACACGGTCTTCTTTGTAACGCATAGTCGTTGACACATACAGAAACCAACAAGACAAGCAAGCTAGGAGTTCATTATTCAAGGGTCCACAGTTTGTTTTTTTTTCGATGAAATTTGAAATATTGTCGTATTTCGAGAGCAGTTTGATAATGTACAAATTGAATAATGTAATATGATAATTTCGAAGAAACATTGCAAAACGAAAAAAAACCAGAAAGTTGGAATGCTCATTTATTTTAATGACACGATTATATATGTTTATTAGCCACAACAATAAGGATAAGTTTACAGTAATAGACATAACACTTCCGCTAGGACTATTTGAGGTACAATTACAATACGCGTCACTATCGACACAATAATATATCGATTTTGTAGCTTGTGTGTTTTTATCTACTATATCTTTCGAGCATGTATATGTATATATCATATATATAGGTAAGTATAATATATTTTATACCATCCTAACGGAATCAGTATCAGTAGCGCTGTATAACAACAATAGATAATTATTCTATGACAAAAGTTACACAAAAAACTGTGACAAAAAAGCACAGCCCAGTCAAGACAGTACATGGGTTTTGTACAGAAAGAGCAAGAAACTCTCAATTTTTAGTATTTTATTTTATTCCTTTACTTTCATTTACAGAATATTGGTCAAGGGAATTTTCATATTTTTTCTTTGTTTTTTTTTATTTGTTTGTCGGACAAGTTTGTCGTTTCATGTCAGCATGATTGTTTCAGCTACTCTAATCAGGTTTAGTGACATCAAGAATAATGTAATAGCTACTATCAAGTCAAGTGTCCGAGATGCAACTACGTTTTTAACAGTACATTTTTTGAATGATACATACTTTCATTTAAACCTACAAGTAATTTCCATTTTGTAAGTACACAGTTGATTTCCGAGAGAGTAATTTCAAGTCAGCAGTAACAATATTATCTTCATACAGGTTTTCCAATTATTGTGCCTTAAATTTCCACATATCAGATTAGCCCAGTCGTTTCGTTTTTCAAGAAAACAAAATTCGTCATTTACAAGATGTACCGAAACATTTTCTGAATAGTAGTCAGGGATGTATATTTTTTTGAAGGAAAAGATGGAAACAATTGAAGGAGCAAAAAAGGATACGAAACAAGTTGAAAGAAATTGTTGTTAGCATTGGTTGGAAGAGAAATATATGATTAAACTAAATACATTATAGGGAGGAAGGGCAATCAAGTTTTGTTTTTGTAAAAATAGGTTTCAAGTTTACAAGTACATGGTTATGTAGGTATAATCATTGATAATTAAAATGAAAAAAAATGAGTAAAACTAAAGAGTGGAAATGTAATCTACTGTTGTATTTAAAATTGTACATCGTGAAACTAACAAAAATCATTATCATCATTACATGGAAACGGGATAAATTAGTTGCAGTTCTACATCTCAACGTATTTTATGTGTTTTACTAAGTATTTCACAAATCGCACTTGAATCATACTTTTTTATCATTATTACTAATAAAGCCAAGGTGAATGAAAAAAAACTACTCTCTACGTTAACTCAAGTGTTTACGGATTGCAAATATACCTGGGAAGATTGATTCGACATTGAAGAAATAAAATCACGTAAAAGAGGGAAACGTACAAGAGTAAAAATAGTGGTAGTTAGTATTTAGGAGAGACTGATAATGATAAACTATCACTATTACTGATATATATAACCTGTTACGTTCACTGAATGTCCACACTTTTTCAGATATTCCAAACTGTGCTGAGACCTACACATTTGGTAGTAACTGTTACGGAGATGTCTTATAAAAACGTTCACTGCTTGAATATTATGAATTATTATGCATTATAAAACGCCAAATTTTTTTTCATAGGTTTAAAATGCTGATTGTGAGCAAGTAACTCTGACGCGTTTCATTATTATTTAAAAAAAAGAAGAATGGTTTGTTTAATGCTCCTTGACCCTGTTCAATTTCAATTTTGTGATTATTATTCATTTTTGGTTTCCCAAGTTCCCTTAAATTTTTTCACCACCTATTTTGTAATAATATTAGCTACCATTATTTTGGAAATCAGTTCACGCGACTGTAAATAAGTATATAAAACTGCAGTGAAGTTTTTTTGCTGTAAATATCAATCATTTTATCTATCTATATATTTGGTAAGACAACCTACTCCACTGGTCGAGTTCTTCCTTTCCCTCGAGTTCCATCTTTTCCTATAAGCTATTTAAAGCAAATCACATCATTCCTCTAGTCACAGGTCGAGTCCTTAATAAGTTCTAGATGTATGTAATTACATTATTTTTTATATAGCCATCTGTATTTTGTTTCGTATATACATCATGTTCATGTACGTAATTGATTACAGTAAGTAAATGAAACAGAAGTTACTACATTTCTGTGTAAAGCCTAAAATGCGTAATATTTTTTTTTCTGAAAAAATAAAAGTGGTACGTGCTTACGTACAGAGTAGTAGTCATGATTCTAGTGATATAAACTCAATGATCAATGATGATAATGATTGTTATTATTATTATTCTTATGATTATGTAATATATAGTAGCTTATCAACTTCAGTATTATTGGACAAGTATCATCCGGCTTTTATATCTCTTCTGTTTGTTTTCTTTTGGATGGAAATATCTGATCTCACAGCAACACCAGGTACAAACATTCACAAGTTGATAAAAATAAGTAGTAATAATGATAATAATAATAATAATTATAGCATCTTATACATTACATAGCATAAGGATAAAATTAAAGAACAATTAATTGTTTTTCATACATTGTTAAACAGACATGTTTTTGAGGTGACACTGCTTGAAGATCATTTATATATAGTATTTAGTAACAATGTCAAATCAGACGAAATTACTAGAGTGTATTATTATGTCGTTATTTTTTCATAAATAAATATACGTAGAGCCACCGCACAATCTTTACAATTATTTTTAAAATATTAAATAATATATCAATTTATACATTCTCATTAGCACTATAATGTATAGCTGTTGTGGGAGGAGGATTCTTTTATGCTATATTTATTTACTTCGTACGTTTAATTGTAATAAGTTAATGTATACTTAAGTAATATGTATCTTAACCACGATGATGAAAAATACGAGCAATATGAAACTTGAGTAAGAGAGTAAAACTTACCTAGATTGCTACTTGCTAACTTTTAAAATAATTTATATGTACAAGACGGGGTTTTCAGTTTACTTAAATACAGTCAAAACCTTTTTACTCAATTGAAACAAGAAACAACGGTATCGGTTACATATTGATCAAAATTCAATTTACTTTTACGCAAAATAACAATAAAATAAGAGTACACACTAATCTAACAATTTAAAATTGCTACTGCAACAAAATAGTAAAGTATGTACATGGACTAAAATAATATAATCATACGCTCTAAATGTTGTAATGTACATTTCGTATATGAAAATTTTCACTGATTTGCTTCAGGATATATAGTGATGATGATAAAAGGTGTTTAGCATTAAATAATAAGAGCAAGTGAAACATGAATTATTCTCTTTAGCAAATAATAACATTTATGGAGAGTGTATTTCGAGACAAAATTATTTAATTGTGATGCTTATGGTACAACCAACTAGTACTACAAATTATATTAACTACATAAAATAGACTAACAGCTATTGTAATAATAATAATAAAATTAACAATAATAATAATTACAATGGAAACTAGACAAGTTATGATGGGTACAGTTGAACCTTAACAATTTATGATCACGAGAAAAGTGTTTTTTATCATAGTTTGCTTAGGTACTCTTACATGCCTATCAATGAATTCTCTAGAGGAAGCTAACAAAATTAAACTGATTTTTATACGAATTTACTGTGTATGTATATATCTGCTTATGAATCTATATTTTCACTGACGCTAAAAAGCTAATTGAGAAAACTAAATAATTCAGGTTTTTAAATGACCAAGTCATTTCATCATATTTACACATCTCCAAAGCAGTACTTTCTACTGCCAAGTAACTTTTGTTTCATCACATACACCTTTTTTTCAAACTTTGAAACCCTCCAACTACTGCCATTCATTAACCTACATTAATAGTAAATACGACCATTGAAATAACAAGTTCCTACCTGACTACTACAAAATATAACTGTACGTTGTATGTCTTACTGACAGATCATTTTCTTTCATTTACACTTACAAAATAAATAATAAATAACGGGTAAACACTCAGAGTATGTACAATGTACCTATGAATCATGAACACCATTCATACCCACGAAACGAAAGCGTTGTCCGTCGCCTTTCATTCCAATTTATAAAACACAACAGAGCATTCTCCTATTCTAATGTAAGATGTATGTATGTATGTATGTGTGAAATATGTACATTATTACATTATTTACTAATTAGCATAATTTTATACAATGATATATATTTCAAACGATTCTTTATTTACAATGTACACCCGATCTTATGCTAATATAAACAGGTAAAAGTTAGGTCACATTTTACATAATATATGTAAGTTTTCATTAAAAGTAGTTCACTCATCTACTTTCAACTTTCTTGCTAGCGGAACGTATGAAATTTGGGTGACCCATATCATCAGTGTTAAAAGAGTCCTTTTTGTTTTGGCATGAGGAAAATTCTTTTATTGAGAAACGAAAAGTGGTGAAAAATTGAGTTTTCACAAAAAAAATCCCGTGCCTTTTTCGTACTCTAACTGTGTAACTACTGTAATAGCTATGCATATTATATATTCATTACCCATTCTTTTCTTAACAGTTTGTAGTATGAATCTGTGCAGTCTCTATATTATCTTGTGTGCTTAGGTGTGAAATTATTATTTTTCCTTGATCCTGGTACCATGTACACACTGAAGCTATCATGTGCTTTCCAAACAGACTGGAGAGTGCATAAAACAATGGAATGTTCCAATGCCTTTGCTTGAGGTATCGGGATGAAAAGTAGTGACAAGTTTCAGAATGCGTGTTTTTTTTGCTAGAAATCTAAACTGCTGTCGTACAGTTGAAAACACTACCCTGAAATAAGTGCTGTACATGCCTACATACGTAGGTAAAGAGGATAATAACGCCTACTAGAATGGTGCACACCTAGGTACCTACTCCTTCTTACATTTTAACTAACACAGAAAGAAAAACAGTGGCAGATCTTTAATCCATTCATGTAATATAGTAATAATATTAGTTAATAATAATAACATTAAAGTATTATGATAATTGTGGTATTAGTAATTACTGCGAAACTATATCTGTATATATCTGTAATATGTTCATAAATTCTCAGCGTGATGAGTCCGATGAGATGTCATCTTGATTCCCGTCATCTTTGACGCCAGTAGAGGGTTTCTTCTTTGAGAGGAAAGTCTTTAAGCATGCAACCTCTGTGGCAAGGCGTGCAAGTTCTGACTTTAGCTGGGAGTTCTCCGTCTCGAGTACAGATTCCTCCATCACCCTCTTTTTGCCCCGCTTACGTTGAGATGAGGATCCCGAGTCCTTTGAAGTTTCTCCAGAAACTGGGTTTTTGAATACGGACATTGGGCTGGGCTGCCTGTTCTCTGATAGATATTTCTCGGAGCCCTCGCCATTTATGGAAATTCCAGAATCTCGTTCATCAGAACTCCCTGATCCACTGCTTGTTACCTCATCATGATCCCATGGGGTGCAGGGCGGGCTGACCTGCGATTCTTGCTTCAAACCATGGGCCACGAATGGGTAAGGTGGCAAGTCCTTTTCTCCCAAATGACTCTTGTGACGCAACTTATGGGGCAGATTACTGGCAGCCCCGTTATTGACATTGTTGTTTTGATT
>JAHZMZ010004243.1:0-14037 GCA_027743805.1 Lepidocyrtoides sp. E14 | reverse complement strand
GAGGAGAGTAACAGAAAATAGAGAGAGATCTTGCCTCTGGTGCCGTTGTGTAAACACTAAACGCTTCTGTGAGAGGATGCATGCCATATAACTAAAAAATTTCAGCATTAGAACATTGTATGCATTTTTATTATTATAAAAAAATGGTTTACGTTAAAATAGTATATTGTTGTAGTATTGCAAGAATGGGGATACTACTACTACTGGGGTTGGGAATAGGATAGAGAGAACGTTAAATAAAAAACGGTTCTGCTAGTTGTCGTTGTCATTCTCTACTCTACCTCTTTAGAAGGAGACTATGAGAAGATCAAGTAAAATAGACGTAAACTACATACAAGGCTTGCAAACATAGTGTCGTAGATGTAGAAAAGGAATTATTGAGAGAGGAAGGAATGAAAATATGAATACACAAAAAAATGGTTTCATTTCATATACTTTTTTTGAGTTGTTGCATGCAACTTGAAAGCATTATTTCAAGTTGTTTTTTTTGGGGTGGAAGTCCTGTCCTGCGTGGTTGTTTTGTGGTGTTCCTTTGCTCGCTCATCCGATTACTATTATTATTTTGATTATTATTAAGTATACAGTGCTTATGGCAGTTGCTGTTGTTGCAGTTAAAGACAGAGAGCATCTCTGTTAAAAAAAACGCCTCATATCATCTAGTTTATGCACTCATAGAGAGAGACGGTGAATGAGTAATAATAATGAGTATTGTACGTACGTGTACCTAATAACATTATTATTGTAGTCGACTCACATGCAAAAATTGCAATGCAATCACACGGTGGTGATCATCATGCATTGATGTGTGTTTGCAATCCAACGTGTAATAGTAAATAATGAGTAAGGTAAGTGTACGTTTATTATTGCAAATGCGACAGTGTTTGTAAAAAAATGGGGAAAAAATGAATCATGTGCAAAAGCTAAAGATTGACTTTCAGGATTTTAGATACATAGTAGCTATATAATTTGTCGGTAAATATTACAATAAAATATGCATGTAGTATGATTAAGACTCATACAACTTGTGGGGCATTTTGTGCATGTGCATCTCATGACGAAATGACGAAACTGCTATTAGATTACAAACGACCAAATTGACCATTGCACATTGCACTGTTATCTGTTAAGGAGTTTAAAAGTGACGATATGTAAGTGTACTATTGCACATTGAACTTTGGACAAGTCGGACATACATTTTATTAACACAGTAAGTGTTGCAACATTACATGTTTTTTAAAATAAAGTTACTGCTTCATAGTATGCAGAGCAGGCAGAGAGCAAGAAAACTTTTTTGACAGGGAAAAACTAGATGTAAAAGATAAGGGAGCCCTTGACGTACCAACAAGTAGAAATAAGAGCAAAAGTTGATAGTAATATTATGCTGCTGTTGGGGTAATTTTACCAAACTGGTAGATAGATCTACAGAAAGCAGGAACAAGAGCACAGGGTGAAGGATAAGAAGATAGATATATAATATTATCTAGTGGTTTCTGTTTCTACCATGCATGATGACTAGTTAGTGGCCACTACTACTGGGCTACAGAGAGAGGCCAGAAAGGGATAAAAACTATTAGGAATAATATGTCAGCATTCTAATTTTTTTTGTCCGTTAAATGTTTTCTTGTTTTAGATTAAGAACGCATGTGGATCAGTGGGTTGTTGTTGTGACATGACATGTGAAAGATGAGTGTTGTCTTCGTGGTAACAAGAATTTTCATCAGTACTACTTACTGGATCAATCCCAATATTAGTACCCTAATTCTCATGCTAATTTACTTTAATAATAATCACATTATACTTAATTGGATGTTGGGACCTTCTGAAAAATGCCAACTTGAAGCACCACAAATAGTAAAAAAATAATGAATCATTATTTATAATGTTTGCACATGTATCCACACTCCGTTAATTTTTATTCGTGGATTTAATGTCCATTTACTTAGTAAATTTAAGTTTTACATGTTTATTTTCCTATACCAAAAATAAATTGACAAAATGCAATGTCATATTAGCACTATTGATTAAGGTTAAATATTTACCTTAGTCATTTATCAATGAGTCATTACTAATGACTCATTCGCTAATTGAGTGTTCAGATATTGTCATAATCATAAATGTCTCGTCTCACATAGTACATAAGGTATATTTTTTACTTTGGCAGTCTTTCCGCAAAAATATCTTGAAAGTATGATGATTTTCTAATATATTTTAAGCTAAAGCTGATAAGCTGTGGTATTTTCAATCTGGAATATATCTTTACTCACTTCAAATTTTGCCAATCCTTTAGTTACTATGTAGTTGTGCATGGTAGGTATGCATTAAAAGCCATGAGACAGCTTGCGTACATTGTGACCTTAAAAATGTATGCTGGACTGGGAGTGAATACCTATGTAAATTAATAGGAATTAACTATCAACCGTTAAAACTCTTTATACAGCAAAGACGAATAAATATTGCCTATGTTTTTAAGATGATGCCTCGTGGTTATACTACGACTGCAACTACAACGCCGGCTTACGTCCTGCAATGTAGCCCGTTGCATTGCGTACTAATGCGCTGCCAAAATAACTTCTTTGTTCTTTGCAATAATATTTAGCAAAACTTCGACATAGGCGGTTTTATTTTATAACGGTTACAAATAAAAAAGAGGTACTTCAGAAGTACAGAAGTAACAATTAACTATATTGTAGTAGTTAAGTATGATTTTCTTATCTTCCGAGTTTACCCCAAATGATCGATCATGAACACGATGAGATTACCAGACTAAAGTTTGCCGTTAGTTTAACGACAGTACATTTTGGACTTACACACTGAAATTATATTGCTTTTTATAGGTTTACTGATTCATACCTAAACTTCAGTTTTGCATTTTGCTTATGATACCTGCAGCAGTAGTTATTGGATTTCATTCATAAACAACCTCATGGGAAAGGTTAAAGTTATTTAAACTCCATTTTATTTTCATATTCTCACATTTACAGGGATGATTATATTACGTATTATTTTGATTTATGTATGATTTTCATATTCATTATCATCACAAAGAGATAGATGTACATATATTACAATAATTTAAAAGTGGACATCGTAAAAACCTTTAAAACTTTTAGACTAAAAGTATTCTATAATAAACAACTTGAAACTGAACTCATTGTCAGAAATTCTCATTCTGTTTATTTTTTTAAAAAGGCAATTCGACAGGGATGCACAGGTGTAATATGTAGAGATTCTTCACTGAAAAGTTAGTGGTACTATTATTGTCGTAATTAAAAGACAAGAAAATAAACCATTTTTGGGGCTTTCAGGTGCTCGTTTAATGCACTTGGATATGGTTGGCAAGCTGTTATATGAACATGGCAATAAAATATTTTAAAGATATTAAAAGCTCATTTAGAGCAGTGCTCTGTGCACTCGTAAAATAACCCAACTAGATAGAGGAATGATCATATAACATGTTTCATGTTACTAAAAATTAGTATAGCAAGCCATAATATAAAACAAGCAGGTTTGTGCTTTTTTTGCCAAATTAACTAATAATGGCAGGGCAGCAGATCATCAATTGACGGAATAAACGGTGTGCAAATTATGATGAATACATAACAAAAAAAAGTACGGCAATTATGAAAGAATATATTGCCAATATTCGTTCATTTGAAAATGGCAGAGCAATTCATATTGATGTTAAAGGTACAAAAATTTGTTAATCTGTTTTAATGTCTTAAGGTGGTGGTTATATTGAGTTGTGGTGGTACGATTTTTCTGCTTCATCAGTTCATCATGATAACGAACGATTACAGTAACGGTAATGGTACATTAGATGCAAGAAAACAGGAAGGAAGGGAAGGAAACTCATTCATAATAATTATAATTAATGAAATTTACAGTTGGAGCGAACGTATGCATTATACGTATGTATTGTATATACACACACGTGTCTACTTCTAATTGATTGATAAAGGTAGGTAGCTAACAGTAGTGGCCATACCACACGTAATTCCTTAATTTTTTAACCTTACACACCATGAAAACCTACCGTTATAGAGTGTGTGGTGTGTATGGTTAGTTACCACTGGCATAGAAGTTGAAGGATTTTGAATTACTTATACACGTATTTAAATTGCGTTTAATCTCGTTCAATGACATTGTTTAGCTTTCACAAGAAGGGCCTACACTATCATACCTGCTATGATTCTTATGCTACCTAGTCTTCCCTAAAACGCGACCGCTAGAATTTACAAATCTCATTTCCTATTCGCCTTTAGGCTCCAGGTGACTAAAGTTCCAAGATATTTTATTCCATGCGCCATTTACATCAAACTGGTCATGAGAATTCATCACTGCTATCATAAGCATTCATTTTAAGTCTGATGATGAAATTTTGTGTGGACGTTTAGGAAAATGGGCATTAACAAGCAGAAACCCTTTACAGGAGGCACTTATGCTTTTGGTTTAGAGCTTTAAGCCCAAGTCATGAAGAAAGATATGTATGTATGTATTCTTTGAGTTTAATGTAAATACGTCAGTGGGTTTTGCTTCACCAGAAGTTGAAAGAAACAAAAGAAAACTTTCGTTTTTGTACCACATGCCTTTTTTAGACCTTTAGAAATCAAAAGTAAAGCCATGATGATTGCTACCGGTGATCGGTGATCCATCAAAGTTTATGATGCAATGCTATATGCCAATGATGCCACAGATTATGGTTCATTTTATTTTAATGCATGAATCGAATTCATGAACGTCAGTGAGAATTGCATATTATTGTATGTTACGTACCCTAACCAAACCACTAATAATGTTGAACTGACGCCTTTGACAGTAATGATGATGACGACCACTCTATCTAAATCAATAAATATTAACCGAACCGAACAACTTCAAACAAAGAGAATGAAATAATGAAATCTCTCCGTTCATTCGAACAAAAAATGGCACGGATGATGAGAATGGAATCCTGATTCAGAATTTCTAAAGTGCTAAAAAATAATACCAACAAAGACATGAAACAAATTCAGCTTATTTAGTACTATGCTACTACTACTACTACTACAAAACTCAAATATTTACCATTCTCACAGTAACTACATGCTAGCAGAGCAGAAATTTCAATCAAGCAAGAGTGACCATTTCCATAATAAATAATACAGCAAAATGTCTACAAGTGAAATGTTGTTCCACAGCAACAACCTCCATCCCGGAGTCTGGATATTACTGGACAAAGGCAAGAGGAAACTAATAATTTCGCTGTTCTGTCTTTTCTCGCGTGCAATTCTCCATTAATTGCGGTTATCATCATGTCATGATCATCAATAACATGCATGTATGTATTATACTATCGTGGTGGCAAAGTTAACTACAGGAATTTTTTTTCCTCTTACATGCCTCGGGAAATAATAGAAGCTAGAATAGTCCAGTAGGTTTGTTGTAATCAAATGATTACATGGTTATTGGTGATATTTAAAAAAAAAGATGATGAAAAGATGGTAAGGATGACGACATTTCAGGTTTTTTCCTTCCCAACCTGCTTCCACAAACATCTGAACAACAATACATTTTTAAGTCTTTTTTAAACACACTCTACAAAACATAATGATGATGATGATAATGCTGCTTGATTTGATGACGAGAAAAAAAATATCTTCAAGGTTATCCATACAGTGGTCATCGTGTAACAGGTCGGCAGTCATAGTAATCAGTAAGATCAAGAACAACCGCAAAGGTATGTATGTACCATCATATAAGTACATCTTGTTTTAACTTTAATTCAATAC
Source organism: Lepidocyrtoides sp. E14 (assembly GCA_027743805.1). Classification (NCBI taxonomy): domain Eukaryota; kingdom Metazoa; phylum Arthropoda; class Collembola; order Entomobryomorpha; family Entomobryidae; genus Lepidocyrtoides; species Lepidocyrtoides sp. E14. The sequence goes on along the minus strand of JAHZMZ010004243.1, from coordinate 8,269 downwards.
TATTATTATTATGAGAATACACACGTTTCATTTTCATTGCAAGTTTGCAAACCCACACAACAGCACAGCACATTTTATGCAAAAAGGCAGAAAATATGACAGGGTAATGATGCATGAATACTTATGCATGTGAATCATCATCATATCATCATCATAGCTTTTGCATTGGCAATAGTACAACACTGTACTGTTTTGGAATTTTGTGGAAAATGCCCACGACGACGACGACAAAAAAAACGACTGCGAATTGAACAAGTTACAAGTTATGATGACCACCAAAACTGAAGATATCAGTTAATCTTTTATTACAAGCAAATTATTAACCGACTAAAAATGGCAGTTATGATGACAGCCTTAGTCACATTCATCAGTTTATCACAACGACTAAACTAGAAAACCAGAAAGGTAATTTGAATGATTTCAAATTATTTTATGAATAAGTAAAAGTTTGTTCACAGAATTCATCCAGTTTTTGCTACATTGTGCTGTGCCGGTCAAAATTCACTTGTGAAAAAAAATCTACACGTGTTTGTAGCTAGCAATTTTCTAAATAATGCTTGCATGCATAATTTTTTAATTATGTATTTTTCCTGGATATTTTAAATAGTTTTGCAAATAAAAAAATATACTCATGTCCAACTTTGATTGGGTGATGATAAATAAATTTTCTTGTTTGTCTTTTCCATATCAATGAAACTTTACTCAACGTCGTTGCAACAACTGGAAAGCAATCTGATAGATGATTATTATCTATGAATGCGTTATTTTTTTTGATGCATCTGTATGCATTTTTATTCTTTTTCCCTTCCTTCTTTAATTTTTTAAGGAACAAGGAAGTGCAAGAATTATTTTGCACATTGTCATTGTTTTCTTCATTTGTAAATAATTAAAGATTGTGTGTGTGTGTGTGTGTGTGTGTGCTATGGAATAATGCTTTTGGTCAGAGCAAAAATGCAATGATATATATTCTAATAGTAAATTGCATTCCTATTTTGATGGCTTATTTCAATCATGTAGCTACACGAATAGGTATCATTATAATATTGCATTTGTACATTTCCATTTTGATACTACGTCAAATCTTCACGTGAAGATAATTTCCTAAAAAAGAGAAGGAATAACCTAATTTCTCTAATATATTTATCAATGCCGAATATTGGCTGACTAAATCAAGGATAACCACTGACCGCATACTCATGAAACTTCAGCGATTAAAATGCATTATATTTTATAAGGAGACCGTACGGTTAAAACCTGTTCCATTTTTAAGTTTGAAGTACTACTGTCATTTTAATGAATCCATGCATGGCACTCACACGAGTCAGTACATCAAACTTTAAGGTAGCATAAATACATTGTGTTTCATGCAACATTGTGTTCTATGAGTTCATAAATATTTTTATATATACGTATTTTACCTAATTTACTTTATTCATGGTACCACAGGTACGTAGAGATAGCCCTAGACTGCATCTTGCTGTGAGGTGAGATGGTCCATGGAAAAAAATGATAAAGGATTTGAAATAAAAATATATGCAAATCTTTTTCACAGATTTCGCAATTATTTGTGGTGGAAGAAACTTGTGCAATTGTAATTACAAAGCTTAAATAGCCCCTATACATGTTTTTCATTCCATCCATATTAAACTATTTCATAGCTTTCAAGCATGTACGTACATACGTAAGATAATGCAGTGAATGGAAGAATGCATGATGTGTATATTTTTAAGCCGTGAATAGCTAATCTATTATTACAACACGCTCATTTGTAATAATATGCATGCTCATTTTTCAATCTTTTTAAAGAACATTTACTATTTCTAATTTTATTGCTTTTGTTATTCGTGTCGTCATCGCTGTGGCTATATCGATATTCTCTGAATTTTGTTTGTATTTTCTTGTAGTCAGGGTTGACAGATTACAAGAAACTGGTAATTCCGTCATTGCCCAATGAGTTCCATTTCTATTAATTGAATTATAAAAACGATACGACTGCGGTAAAACGCAATATTTGTAACATGAAACACTGGCCAAATCATAAGGGGAAATCTGCAACTTAGACACAGGACAGGAACTTGACAGGAATAAAGAATTAATAAACTGCACACATAGCCTACACCTCCCTGCATGTGTAAACAAACATAGAAATATTTTAATTACTCTCAAGAACCGGATTGCAAAGGAAACATAATATTTTTTTGTCCGTGTTTTGATTATATGATACCTCTGGCTAACTTGTTTTTATTGTTGCTAGAGACATCCCATATAGGTACACTTAACATCAATACACCTTCCTCTACGGAAAGAAAGTGAAAGTTATATTCATAGCCATTTTTTCTCCATTGGTGAAATGCAGTAAAAAATATTTGTTTCGCTGCACATGTGATTTTTTTATTTACTCGGGTTACTTTTTCCATTTCCTTCTCGATCATACTTTTTATTTTTGAAATATTACTCTACTATGTATGATATAAATTGTGGCATACATATATACACAAAGACATATTATTTTGGTTATTATGCATCCAGTTATTTTAAAATATTAAGTATCACTAATTACTTTTTAAATCATTTTTTCAACGTGCCTGCCTCTAGGACATTTGACATACTAAGATGTTAAGAATTCTATGTAAGGTTGACATTGACTTACATACGTAAATGCTAAAATATTTATCCAGCTGGCTACCCCAATAAACTAATCCTGTTTAATCTGACATGACATAGGATGTAGCCTCCTTTCATCAATCAGCTACACGGTTAAGATTGATACGAAAAACATAACAACCGGAACCATACCAATAAGTAGTTTTCGGTCACGTTATCGTACAAGTCTGCTTGCTACAGGCTCTAACACCACATACTACTAATAAACCAATGCTGGTTTCTGCACGCTTTACATTATCTTTAGCACTCTCTATCATACAATGACAAAATTACGGAGTGTATCTAATGGGGCTCCTGTTAAGTATCTTGCTTGATGCTATTTTCATCGTACTTATATGACTTGGATTTAATTCTTTATTGTATTAATAATATTTTCAAACTACGTGACCAGATAGTCCAGCAGTAGTAATGGTAATACTGTTAATTATTTAAATGAAAAACAAAAATTTCGCAGTTACTGATATACTTGAAAGATTTTTAAAAAGCTATGCAATACTACTAATCATAAAGATAGGTATGCTATTTTTTTGCTAATATCACTAGTAAATTAACATTGTTTAGTAGCGTCCACATAGTCCTCATATAGTCACTTGAAAAATCTTTAAATTTCAGCAAAAAAATATGCTGAAAATTGTTAAATACTCTGGAACAATGTGCGCAAATTGTTCAACTTGACCAGATCATCACAGTGGAGGAGTATTTAGTCGGTTCTGTTTGTGTGCATCAGATATTATTAAAAACAAAAATATTGAATAAATTGAAACAATCTTCTTTCATCTTTTCACAAACCTAGTTAAGACCTCGTACATATCTATTCAATATATCTTATGTAAAACATGATCTTATTATTTTGCATACAATGTTATCATCGTAATTAAATCTTCAAGTAGCAGCATTACACACATTATCACGATGCATAATAAACAGATTACATAAAATCTAGAAATGCGTACTTTAATAATAATAATAATAATAATAAATTATACCGTACCCTTTAACTATTTACAAAGTCTACCTCAATGCCTCATTTGTAATTACTACACGAATAGTAATAGTTACAAATTGAAGTAAAATAGGTTTTACTTTCACTTGACCAAACATTTTTTAAGGTTAAACTGACACAAAACTGACTGATGATGAGCTAGTGAACATTTCATATTTATTGACTTAGTGTTTTTAATACGTTGTTGTAGACTCAATACATATTATGTACTACAGTTATGCGTCTTTCTGTTAGTTTCTTTGAAGTTTCTTTATGTACGAGGTTTTCAAAAAATATTGGAGAGGAGGAGAGGGTAACGGTTTTGGTGTTTATCCGTTACACAGACAAAAGACGTTGTGGAGTGTGATGCTGCTTATTGAACAGAAAAAAATGCACCGTTACTTTTTCCTAATGGCTTTCAGTACCCATTCCACACCCTCCTGTTTGTATTAAGAAATAAATCAGAAATTTTAAAAGCAAGCATTTTTTCCCCTTTCCATGAAATTAATGTAAGTTAAACACTTACACGAACGCCTTCACCAGTAGCTGCTGAGCAACCCTGAATCTGCCATGCTCTATCCCGTACTGTGTGAAGATTGAGTGATCTTGCAATGTCCGCAGTGGTTGCAGCGTCGGCCAAATCTTGCTTGTTTGCAAAGACAATCAACGGCACACCAGCCATTTTCTCATCCTCGAGTAGGTCAAATAAGATTTCTCCGGATTCTGCAAGTCGCTTTCGATCTGCGCTGTCGATAACGTATATCTGCAAAAAATATAATGGCATGTATGAATTGGACATCATTCATTACCTCTGCATTACTACAATTGTACTAATCAGAGAAACTTTTTTTACAAATTTAATTAAGTGTTCCTTACTAGAGAGCTACACCACTATTGGCAGAGGTGTGAACTGCCAGCTTTCTTAGCAGTGACAGCAAACCCTGTAAGATGAACCAATAATATTCAGAAAAATGTAGAAATAATTTTCGTATGCTTGTTTTTACTGCATCATTTATACTTACCATTCTGAAAACACTCAGGATGCCAATTAATTGTTTTATAAGGACAAACAATTTTCTCTTTGTGAATGTAGTCTATAGTTAAGTGTATTAAGCAAACACGTAACAGTAGTTTTTTTTCTCTTTTAAGCAAAAGTTATCAGTTATGAATATTTTGTCCAAGCAACTTTCAAAATGTTTTTGCTTTTAGCAACATTATTTGAAATAGAACATTTTTGTGCTCTGTAGTCACCAGTTTAAATGTTAAATCATTTTTTTTCACTTAATCTACACAACTATATTTTAGGAACCATATTTTCAATTATGAATCCATTTAGTTTAAATTAGACGTTACTTTTTCAGGTGACTGTAATAATCAGTTGTATTTATTGTTTCAAAAAATAATGCCTTTGCGATGTGGTATTTCTATGATGACATGATTTGATAGGAATTTTTGTGTTTATTCAAGTGTGAATGTGTACTGTGTACCATACACAAAATGTTGTTGTGTCGTGTCCCATGCATGCAAAAAAAATGTATATTCTTTATTGTTGATTACGATAATGGACATGGCAAAGTGACGAGCGAGGGGCACATGTCGTCCTGGAGATTGGTTAATCCTTTTTGTTGTTTACTTTTAACGGTATGGTAACCATGGACACGAAACAAATACCCTGCCTTTTGGCAGCAGTGGTGGTAGTGCTGGTGGTGATGTCGTTTCCGATATATCCTCTCTGATTTTCCTCCAGCCACGAACAAAAAACTGTCGCTTCTTATGTGCTGTTCCTCCATCTGCCAAGTTAGTTATGGAACGGTGTTGCTTACCTACCTACCTATCACCGCAGCTTGATATGTCATAAAGCCATCAGTTCATGAAAGGAAACATATACCTGATCAGAATAAATACATACATATCTGCAGACAGCAGACAGATATGTTTTTTAAAAATATCTAACATTCAGTACTGACCGACACGGTGTGTTTCCGCCCAACTTCTTGTCTCGTAATAATAATCAAGACCTGGGAGTTTAGATAAGTGTGCTGTTAATTTTACATGATTGTAAATATAACGTTTGTCACATAGTCCACATAACACATTATGTCAGCTTGCCACGAGTAGTGCCACGATTGCTAGCGGAGAAAAAAATAATAATTGTCGCTGGGTAGAAGTTGTTATTAAAACGGTCATTTGAGCACTCCTTTCGTTTCGGTTTGTTCCTATAATATAATATTATGCCGCTGTGTATATGGGTCGCGGTCGGCAGTCAGCATATTATATGTAGGAAGTATCTTCATCAAATAGTTGACCTTGATGCATCATTCAGATGTTCATAAAAATTATGTGTACTGCTAAGCACGGCGTCAATCTGGTTTTTAATCAGTTTTTTGCGCATTTACACATACATATTATGTGAGTAAAAGTAATGCAGAGAGAGAAAGTCTATAGTTTTTCTTATCTCTGTCTTTTTACGTATTATATATGATACGAATTTCCAATACAAAAAAAGGAAGAAAGGTACCATCCACCAAGCAAGGGTGATTTACCTACCATTTTGAGCTACGGTGATATGAGAAATCTGTTAGATGATACATTTATTATTGATGCGCAAGTTTAGCATATAGTTTTATTCTGTTCATTAAAAATGCACTATTTTGCTGACTCATCTTACATTGCCCCTTACCCAACCAAAAACAAATATTTTTGTTTGATCTGAAATGGAACAGAATATTTATGTTAGTTACAATTAAAAAGCCAACCTGTTATCTGGGTAAAACTTTTGCTGAACCAAAGTTTGTTTACCAAACCATAGTATCCCAAAAGAATTGATGGAATGGAAATGTGAATTAACGTTGTTTTGATATATGTTCATTTTCCGCAATTTATTATGCGTATATAATTGAATCGGTTTAACCGATTGTAGTAAAGCATATTATTATTACGATCATCATCAACATTGTCTTTATGCAATGAGCAAATACGAAAAAGTCTTGGCCGAACATCAATATATAGAAAATGAAGATAAGGGTTGCGAAAATATATAAAGTAAAAAAATTTCATTGTCTTTATTATTATTAAATAGAATACAAAAGAATTTTTGAAATGTTGGTCTTGGTCATTTTTATGAAGTAAATATTATTTCTGAATGTAACCTAGGGAAATTATTAGAGAACAATTTTTTTTTCTTGTTTTATTCACACTGCTGCTTCTGCGACAGACCTAACCTAAATTAAAAGGAAATTAAAACAGCTCAGTGTGAGCTTCTGTGCACAGTGCGGTGAGGGCACGGTAAACGCTCTGTTCACTAAAACGTATTAAAATGCTTACATGGGTATTTTACTCTTTTATTTTTTAAAAGAAATGGCTGAGAGTGTATCTTACTCGCAGCAATACGAACACATGGATTTAATGGCTGTATATAAAAATAATAAATGACACTTGATTAACTAGTATACTAGTACACATTAGACATTGAAATCGTCCGTCGATGCATTCGTAAAATTGCAAAACAGCTACACCATAATCTTAACACATGCCAATGCATGATTATGATGTAAATGTTTTGAGACTGTTGCAATAATTTAAATACATTTATCTTGGAATTAAAATACTACCACAAAAAAATCACCCCAAACAATACTTTTTTGTGTTAATTAAAGTTAAAATTGAGGCTTACAAATATTTTGAAGAGTCATTCATTTGACACGAACATGCGACAAATTAAAAACTAACATTCCTATTATCAGAGCTTAATGAAAGTACTAGCGTGGCGTTTTGGGTGAGTGATTTTGTTTATTGATGATGGTTTGTGGACTTCCCAAAACAATTTCACACTGAAAAATACAATAAAGGAGAATTTTTTAAATATGCCCGATACAAATCCTCAAAGTTTTTTGTGTATGAAAATTATATTATTGTTTGAAATTAATTACCTTTTCCAATGCATACTTCAGTCTTCCACCTAAATCTTCAGAGTAACCATGATCCTTCAGCGCACTGAGTTTGAAGGTGCGCATGATGCGACTGGGCCCACCAATGGTTGAAATGGCTCCAAGGAGAGGACAGAGAATCATTTTCGTATGATCTCGGAAGTTGTTTATCTGCATGGTACCGTTACTTAGGATCATAACGACAGCTCGTGAAGTTCTAAGCCAAGTCCACATGTTGGGCAGCTGTGGGATGCAATTTGTTCCTGGGGGGTTCCTTCCACCGGTTGACTACGAATTTAAGTAATCAGGACAAAAAAGGCAGTTAAAACTTGGAGAAAAATTGTAATGCAATTCTAAAGCATTGACAAGTTATGTAAATTAGTATACCTTAAGCAGGTTTTTCTCCATGTATTGTTGGAAATAGTTCAACAATTTCATCTTCTTCTGTAGATCAACGGGAAGTGCTTGTATGGTGTAGTAGTGCTCCTTTCCAGTACGCTCGATAAAGTGCATGTTGTGTAAATCAGGAAGTAAAATCAATTTTGTCTTATCATTGAAGCTTACACCGATTGAATCGTTGGATAATTGGTATCCAAATCCGTATTTATCCGAGTAATCCATCCATTTCGAAATCCACAACTTTGGGCAGAGTGAAGGGTCCTCACTGTCGTCTGGTAATGTAAAAAAATGAAGTATT
>JAHZMZ010004242.1:0-31076 GCA_027743805.1 Lepidocyrtoides sp. E14 | reverse complement strand
ACCTAATCACCAGTGATTGGAATTGACATTAATCACCAATCACTAATCACTGTTTTAAAAATAATCTTTATTTAATCCCAATCACTAATCACTTGACAACAATAGGGTGATTAAACAAGCCTGATATAGTGATATAATATTGGCAATATAATATAGTGTATTATGAGCAACGTAAGTAAGCGTATCAGAAACGCAAGATGACCCAAGAAAATTGATACATGTAATTTATTAGCTGAAAAGGCTACTAAACATTTTTGGACCAACTGGCTGCTATTCGTGCTCCCACTTCCTTGCAGCATTATTTTTTTCGTTCCAGTTTGTCCACTGTTTTTGGCTACTACTACTATATACAAGATGATTTTATTCTGCTTATGCATTCAACACACACAATACTAGTCAATATTTATAATTGAACCCACTCCTTAATACTTTTACTGCATTTTTATATAATTTATTTGATACTTTGCCAAAGTATAAAAATACAGATAGTCAACCAAAAGATATTTTACAAGGAGCATGGAAAGTTGGTCTTTATTCGAGAAAAAAAAGTAAATGTGTGAGTGATATGCTCACGCTCAATATAACTTTCCGCGTCCTTTTCTCTGCTCAAATCCAACAGCTAGTTTGTATCTGTAGTTGACTTGGCTTGGTCCATTGATCACAGAGCAACAATACAAATCTTCTAGTGAGCAGAATGTGATGTTTCCAGCAATCCGCAGGAATCGTTTCTTTCAAATTTTTTCTTTTCATTTTTTTCGCTCATATAGACATATCAGTTGTATGCTTTCAACCGTATTGAGTCCAATCCAATTCAGTAGTTGATAATCAACTCAATGCAGGCTGGAGTATGTACCTACATGCATTTTTTCAACTTTACTTGGTACTGCCTTACTCATTCTTCTTCTTACTTGGCCCTGTTATTTTTTTCTCTCTTGGATAAAATCCTCGTTTCGATTCTGTGATCATCATCATCATCATCGTTTCATCTTTCTCAAACGATAATGCAATAAAATTAATACTGCATGGCCAGGATACTATCTTATTTTTTACAATACCCGCCCTTTGCGATAATAAGCTCAACAATATTGCATTTTATAAGGGTACAAGGTCAAACGTAAAATTTCCTCTTTTCTTATTCATCCTTATCCTTCCTCCCTCCTTTGTGTCTCCTTTCCTTCCAAACTATCAAATGCGAAATATCCGTTGCGAAAAAACTTAGTTTCGTCTGATCAATACTGGTGGTAGAGAATGGAGGCGAAGGAGAAAAAAAAGTTTTGATTTTTTTTTGTTCAGAATGTTGCAGCAAATGCAGGATTATCTGTTTTTAGTGAGTACAATTTATTTTATCTGTACACTGCATTCATATCATATATATTGGCTGTATATATTACATTGACTTTGTAAAAAAAGTAGGTTTTATGTATTTGAACGGAAAGGCTCATGTTGGCAATAAGCGTCTACTAGTAGCAAGTGATCGAAGAATTCATCCATGTGTAACATGTTGAATGGATGGATGAAAATTGTCATTCTTTAGTTGCTCAACAAGAAAATGAAAGTAACTTTTTTTTCTCCCTGTGAATCTTCTCGGATGATTTTGCGAAAACAAGCACGCTTGAGTAATACACAGTCTTGGCATGTTGGTTTCATAGTTTCATCAGAGAGAAAAAAAATTTCATTCTTTTCTCTTTGCCAGTCAAGTGAAGGCATTAGAGCTCCATAACAAAATCTTCTACACTTGATCTTTCAGACTTACTGGAAGAAAGAGAGAGAGAGTGAAAAGAAAAAACGAGGTTTTCCAGTTTCGCTACACATCTTTTTGATCAAAACGATGATGATGATGATCACGATGAAGTTTCTTTGATGAATGATGAGGCTACGTTGTTTGCGTACTAGTAGTAGCTGCTGCTGCCTATGCGCTGATGTTCATGATAAAGATCATGACAATAGCACGACTTGTCTGTCCTTCGCAGTCTGTTGAGCTGCCAATGTCTAATAGCGAACATGAACATACTCAGAGATACATACGTTTCATTTTCTGTGCTGCTGTACATATTTTTTTATTACTTTGTTTCCAGGAAGTACATTTCAATTTGTTTGGCAGCAAATAACATATTTCTCAAAAAAAAGGAGATCTAGATTAAGTACATGGACCATCATCATCATCTATAGTGAAAATGTATCTTTTTGCTTGTGCTCATCATCAATTTTTTTTCTTGTTTTGAACTTCTCTATGTTCGCTTGCATGACATGACAGACTTTGATTTCTATCTTTTCATCGAAGAAGAAAAATAAAATGCTTAATAGCAAGAGAGCAAAAGGAAAAGATGGGATTATTGAGTAAAAAATGCCTCTAGATTTGGCTGTAGTACGTAGTGAGATAGATCATCATGCAAAATACTAAGGATAAGTTTAATGATGACATGATGACAAGACAGAAAAAAATAAGCAGTTATGATGCTTTATTACAGCTTTCTATAAAGAATAAATTAAATCGAACAATCTTATAATATTATGCTTTCCACCAGAAATATCCTGTTGAGTTGGCAGCTGGGATAAGACATAAATCTGCACGTATGAAGTAGTGAGTAGTGAGCAAGAAGAGGCAGAGAAGATGAACAATAAACGGAATGCCTAAAAGGCACACGTGCGTGCCATTTTTTTCTTCTCTAGCCTGTCTTAAAGTTGAGCTCTTTTTAAATACTTCCTCAAACTTTCATTTTTATGCTTGAGATAGTTACCGGATTTTTGGGCTAATTTTCAACGAAGGAATTTTTCACTTGACTATGTATAGTTTGGAAACAATAATAAGAGGCACGCAGAGAGGCACTTTTCTTTTTGACCATCATTACTACTGCGTACCTACCTATCTAGTCAGTTTGATGCTGAAAAGAAAAAGATTGAGTGGAAGAAGTGAAACAAAATCTACAACGAAGGAGAACTTTTTAGACAAACGGAATGAGAGAAGAATGAAGAATATAAAAATGTGAAATTGGGAAAACGTGACATGACATGCCAACATGAAAATTCCTGGTAAAAAAAAGAATGTACATAAAAAACCAGCCTCAGCTAGACTAGTTCAGCACAACTGTAGCCTTGTACCTTTTTAAGGGTGTTCATTTGCTCATTTATTATCATGCAGATTGATCTTCTCTCTCTGTTACTTTAACATGAAGCTAATCCGGATTATTATTACAAAAGACCCTTCTCATTCGTTCTTAACTTTGCTCAAGAAAATACTAGTCAGTTCTACTAACGATAAGTGCCCGGAATCCTCCCTCCATCCATCCTCCTTCACCTACAAATAAACTTTTTCTCAAGAAAAAGGGAATAAGACAATGTCACTCAAACAGAGTAGTGGGGAAGTTGATAATGATGATGATGACGGTGGTGATGAGGGAGATCATGACAAGAGAAAAAATTGGCAATAAAATGCAACTGTAAAAAAAGCAAGTTATTTTTTTGCCGTGCCACGGCTGTCAAGACTGGTATTTGCAGTTGGCTATCATTAGTTTAGTTTAGTTAGTTAAGAGAGCAAAGAAGAGATGTAGTAGTAGTTTTAGTGTCCTTGGAGGGATGGCTATTATTGGCGGTGGTACTAGCAGCAGCAACGAGAAATACAATATTTTTCCTCTCTATCTTTTCTGGATATCCATGTTATCGTAAGAGTAGCTGTCGCGGAATAACAAAATACTGGGAAAAGAGTCACAGGAAAAAAAGAGTGGTAGCATGAGACAAGGAAGCATTGCAATCGATTACTGCGAAAACTCGTCTTCACTTGTTATTCTGGGATGGAAAATGAAATGAAAACACTGTTTGGTTTTGGTTAGTTAGGGATAGTCCTAGCTACTACCAGATCATTAAGAAAAGTAATTGTTAAAGAGTAACTACATTTTGGAACCGAGAGACAATTGGCAATATTACTTTTCACAAACTGCTGTAAATGGTAATGTTGTTTCTTGTGATGGAAAACGAGTTTTGCTTCTTCTGTTGAATAAAATAAAACAACAGCACAAACTAGGCTGAGTGTGAAGTAAACTTTTTTTTTTATTTTCTTTTTGTCCCGTCTGTTCAGTGAGAATGAAATGGAACGGTGGTAAAAGTAACTGTGTCTGAAGTGTGAAGTATTTAAACTAAGTATAAAAGTAACTAGAGAGAAATAGACGTTTATCGCTTGTTATTGCATAATTTCATTTTTTCGAAATTCGTTTTTTCTTGTAGTATGAATGACGTTGACTGTTCTTCACCAGATTTTTACTAAAAGCATGGACGAAAAAGTACTACAAATTTGTTGGTCACATGTAAAATAATTTGTGGCGTGACTACGAATTAAGAATTTAAATAGTCTGAAAAAGTATACGTAATAAATGTAAAAGTCATTTCTAATTTTTAAAATGTTGGTAGCTGAGTTGTTGAAGTAACTTATAAACACGAGAACAACAAGTGTATTGATCAAACCACTGTACCGTACTCGACCTAAAGTAGGGAGTATTAGTGCACGCACAGTGTACAATAGATAAAAATATTCAGCTACGTTCGTGTGTTTTTATTAGTCAGATATTCTGATTCAGAACCATCTTTCCCAGCGGAAAGACAGCCAAAAGCTTACAGTGTGTATCGGCAGCTTTCATTAACTGTGACTGTACTGTTTTGTATTCATGAAACCTATTATAGTTTAAAAGGTCTTTATTGCATTGACTTAGTCAAAACAGGAATGTCTGAAAATGTCTATTTACACTAAAAAACTAATATAGAGCTAAATTAAGGAAAAAAGATGCCATTATTTTTTATCAAAGATAATTACTCCGTCTTGTTGAAAATTGCAATTATTGCAAATGTTTGTTCAAACACAAGATGGCTGGTACATTTAGGGATGCATTTTCTTTTTTAATTCTTTGAGTTGCCAGTGAATTGAAATACGTGCACATTTACGTTGTATGCGTTATGCTTATATAAAGAATAAAATTTAAAAGAGTGGTATATTTAATATGTTGCTAAAATAGGTTAAAAGTAAACAAAAATCGTAAAACTCGTCAGTTCCATTAGTCAATTTGATGCGTTGATATATTAGTATATAAGTAAAAGCTATACCCGTCATATATGTATAAATAGGACATTATGAATGGTCCAATAAACATGAAACTAATTTTCCTTTGCCAAACTTCTCATAAAGTTAGACGTGAGCTGTGGACGCTTTTGTAGGTAGAAAAAGGCAATTACGGGTTATATACTGCTGCTTGTTCTTCAAAAGATACAAAATTAAAGAACAAAAATGTTTTTATGTTATATTGGTTCGAACTGGCCAATAAAGAAATGTCTACGTAGACAAGCCAAAGATACATCAATGTTGTCCTATTTCGTTCGTTTTCACTTTTTCCATTCTACAAGGACGGAAATTAAAGAAAGACAAGGGAAAATTGCAATTTTGCAATGAAGTGCGGCAAATAGGACGGGGCGGGACATTATTTTTGCGACAATCTTAGCACAATAGGCTGTGTTGTTTTTATGTGCTGTTGTAATTTTGTTTCGTTTTCTACGACTTACACATACATGACATTGAAGCATAGCCATTTATATAACTACAGTATCCAATTTTTGTCAAATTTTTGGGGTTCTGACTACAAAAATAATACCTATAAATTTCTTTCTGTGATACAATGAATAACTGTATTCAAATTGTCATATTTGTTAAGTCTGATAAAGACAAGTACACTTGACTCCATGCACACTGGCGGGTTTCCCATGACGCAATCATACAGGTACAGGTTTATTCCATTACACAAAAAATAATATTGGCTTCTACAAATATACATGGTTCCTGTTCCTTCCTTAAAGAAATAATATTGAACGTGTAAAATTGTGTAAATAATCCGCTGCTTACTGAGATGATAAAACCCCTACTGGGATAGTGCTAGGTAGGTTCGTCAGTTATGTGCTCAGTTGAAATGATCCATCGACAAATCTAGTTACACGGAAATCCATAACTTGTCAAATGTAGTTTTTTCCAGGTGTTAAATAGATGGTTTTTTGCTAGCAGTGTTGTTAGTTAGATCATCTGACTGTAGATGTGTTGTAATTTGTAATACGTTACGGATATAACATTCCCGTACTAATGTTCCAGTATTTGAAGTAAATGTATTTTTATACAGCCAAAATTAATGCATCGACCGACCTGAACAACAAAGCCATAGCAAATGTGCCCCATAAAATTATGTTGATCTAATCTGAATATATGTAGATTTTAACCATGAAATGATTTCATATGCTGAAAGTAACTGCAATCAGTTGTACGCAGTATTGCAGCTCTATAATAGAAACGCATTATTATGAGAAAAGTTCAGTATCCGGTGTACAAAATGGTATCATATGCGACACAGATGGAATAAATTGTTTAAGGAACACTTTCCACATTTTGTTCTCAAAAGCATCTGTAAGAAACTATATTGGGGAACGAACGGTGCAAGTGAAGAAACAAATTCCATATTACCGAAAATATTCTCTTCTTCCTTCCTTTTGACTTTTGCTGAACGATAGGTTCCATTTCATATTAATAATCATGTATGTATGCGTATGTATATCAGATGATATTATATGCATGTTCTTTTATAACCAGTATATTAATATTCTACCTTCTTAAGCCATCTTTAAACCTGTATAATATATGATGTAGGTAGGTATACATACCTAATCATATGCTTGAATATACATACAGACAAACGCACGAACAAGCAGTATTATATTGCCACATTTTCTACAACATTACCCAACAATCGAAATAAATAGGAGGAAAAATACGGAGACGCGATGAGTAAAACTTTTTTCTTCTTTCTTTTCCCCAACTTTCTTGAATTTATGCCATATTATATTGCACGTCGTGTGTCTGCAAATATTGCATAATATATACCGGCGGCTATGCTCATATACACCACTACTACTACTACACACACCCATTTTCTACTTAAGCTCCCTTCTATTTTCTTTTCTTTTTTCGCAATCCCATAAAATATGCAATGTAGTAGTAGTAGTAGGAAATGGTGGTACAATATAAAGTGAGAGATGGTTGAGGGAGAATGCATATAAAAATAAAAACGGTAGCTGGCATCTTCTCTTTTTTCTGCTTTCACTTTTCCTTCTGTAAAGAATAAGATGGGAAATGTACCATAATGTGCAATGTCCAATCCACTAAATATCCACATAAGTTATGCTATTTTACTGACATTTTTTTCTCGCGATCATGTTACCCCTTCCCTTTGCTTTCTTTCAGCTCGCACAATGGCATTTTGAGGAACTCTGTAGTCATAATTTGGCGTGTAAATGGTAGTAGTAAGTTAGGTATAAAAACTACTTGCCTAAATAGTCCAAAGCTGTGTATATGTGCCCATCAGCTTGTAATAATAAATGGCCTCTCCTGACACTTCAGCAAAAGATGATGGAGCATTATTTGAATAATATAACATGCCACCTATCATTGAATTCACACTTTGCCAAAGTAAGCTAGTTTTCTTCCTTTTGATCAGAAGAGCTCAAGCCTAAGCTCACTCACACACGCCACGTTACGCACTTATGAATTTTTTTTGTACAATGCTTCAAGTCATACTTTTCAACAAATAAAAAATGATGATGATTGCGATCTAGACACACAAAGGAAAATGCTGAAGGTTGCCAATAATGATAATAACAATAATGGCTTCCTTCTGTTGAGGCGCTATTGAAGATGTTTCAATTTCTTTTTCATGTTTCACGAAAATACTTACGCGGCTTTGGGAATGCGTATATGGATATATGGTGCAAATGGAATATTAGCTTGTATTTACGCAAAGACAAAATTGCTCAGCTGTGTTTACGCATCTTTCTTGTATGCATGTATGGTGGCATTTATTTTGATCTTCAATTTGTTTGAAGGTTTCTAGTTGATCGGAAAAGCCTTTAGGGACTTTGCTATTCTTTCCTTTTTTCTTTTGTTTACTTTTTGTTCTCATACTTTCTCCTTCTCTTTTAAACATTACACGTCAGCCTTTACGATAAAAACAAAAATGTGATACGTTGTCAATGTCTAAATTTTTAAACACATTTCCCATTGCTTTTATAAATGCCGGAAGAAGAAGCCATGTTCACCAAAAATTAATGCGAGTTTTCTACTTACCAATGAAAACAAAGGAAGGTTAAAGTTAAACGAATCAAAATCTCTATTCAAACAAACCATAAAGGTCGTAAAACCTGATGTCCATGACTTTTTCCCTTGATGCATTGGGGAAAGTTGAGAGAATTTCAACGATAAACCAATCGTGATGGGTTAGTTTATCACTATTATCTTTTTGACATCTCTAGTATGCTCAGCCAAAAAAAGAAGGGTAAGATAAACAGGAGAAATGACAAGAACGATCGCATTCTGATTTTTTATACGACCCAGGGACAATAATAATATTATCATTTGCTGAAAAAGGAGGATCGATGATAATGACTGTGGATTGGATGGATATTACCATTTCACTGTCATCATCAAATAAAACCATGCATTCCAGCACACCGCAGCAGCAGCAGCAGCATCAGCAGCATGCTCACTCACTCACTCAACATCCCTCAGCATTCTTTACCTTTCTCCAACGAACGACAGTAATGACGGTGGTGATGATGATGATGATGATGATAATGATGACTCCCACCAGTTTCACTGTGAGGACGCACAAGCAAAAAAAAAGATGCTCACATCAAAGAGAACAAACGGACAACTAGGTATACGTACATATCATCACATAAATGAATGATTTTGGTATCTATTGCCCTCATCTCTCATTTGCTCAGTGAAAAAGTCATGATCTTGCTTTTTTGTCCATGATAATATGTGATGTGCTCTTTATTTGCTCTTGGCTTTTGATCTGTCTCTGTGGGTGAAGCTTTCTTCTCCTTTTCTTCCCTTTTTTATTGTTGGCAACATTCCTCAGAATTTCTTCTCAGGCAAGCTTTGCTTTCTAAGCAGCAGCACTAGCTGCCATTATCATCATAGTCGTCCGCCTTTGCCTCGTCATATCCTTTTCTTCTTGGTACTCAAATACATGAAAAAACGTAGAAAAGGTTCAGTAAAAAATGAAGAAGAAAGAAGGCAAGGTGGCTTGCTAGCACTCTCTCTCTCTCTCTACTTACAGGATACTTTGTGTCCACTCAAGAGTATAAAATACGTATGGTAAAAAGGAACAATCGGATTCCTTTCTTGCGGAAGAAGCAAGCAAACATGAAATAAGTGCAGAGTTACGTATACGTACACCCGGGATCTCCATTGGAGCTGGGATGCACACTCACTCGCCAATCTGCTTTTTGTCCACTGAAAGTCATACCATCATCCCATCCTTTTTTACACAACTATAGCCAAATAGACAGGAAGTTAGGAAGAAAGCCCAGTGGAAATAAAACATGGTTCGTATCCAATTCAATTCACATTTGAATTGACCAAGCAAGTAAATAAAAGGTATATGGAGAAAGAGAGAAAGAAAAGCAGACAAGGTTGGTTGCAGTAGTGAGCTCATCATCATACATTTCTTTTTAAAACAAGTCATCTCTCTCTCTAGTATAAAAAAATATTATGCTGTTGCATTTTTCAAACAAACTACTTTTATGAGCACTCTCTCTGGTCGTAGGTATATAAGGTGTCAAATGAGTAATGTCAATATTATGTGTATTTCTACTCTACCTACTGTTTGGAAATATTTTTTATATATAGATACGTACAGCATAGCGTGTCAATAAGCCGTTTATTTTTATCGGGACACAGGCAAGGAAAAAAATGCCAACATTTTTACACACGAACAGACTCCTCTTCTTCTTCTTCTCTTCATCTCTTTTACTCTCTTCCTTTTTCCCTCATCCCCATGCTGGTTTTCTAGTGGAGCGTTGTTATGAGCAAGGAAAAAAGAGTTGGCCAACTGTGAATAAATCACGTAAACTACTGCTCCCTTGTCAGATCAGTAGTAGTGGTAGTGGTAGAGCAGCAAGCAGCATTGCTGCTTTAGTGGCTTGGCTGCATGCATGCATGACATGGCATAGTTAGTAAATTCCATCATAGAACAGTGATAGCAGTAGACACTCAGCTATTCATTTTAAGAAATATTTATATATCATAATATTTAGAAATATTATTATGTACCTACGTAAGTAAGTGCAGGGAAAATGTTGTGAGAAGAAAGTGAATCTTCAGACAGTATGTCATCTATTATGTATACCGAGCTCATCTAAACGAAGCTCATCTGACCATGCATGGAGAGCCACATCATAATTTTAAAGTGGAAGAAGAATCTGCTGCTGTTGCTGCTCCTGCTGCTGTTGGATCTTTTCTTTTCTCAAGCTGATGTAATAACAGCAGTAGTTAGTACCACTTACTACATACTTTATATACATGTCCTTAATTCTGTCTGACTTGACTTATTTTAAGTGCGGTTGTTGTAAAAGAAGTAGTAGTAGAAATACTGCTTCTCATTTGCCAATAGGATTTCATGAATCCACTAAACTTTTCATAATAGGTATGTACAACACTGCTCTCTCCTCTCGCTTTATTATTATTAATATTATTATTTTTCCATACTCTGTCTGCTTGTATAAAGTTATACATAGATAAATATTATGTTTTCCTCGCTCTCTCTCTCTCTCTCTCCTTTCTCCTCAGTAGTTTTCTTTTGAAATGAATAATCGCTGAGGAGTAAAAATAAGGTTGAACAGTTTTTTAATTTCCTCCAATGTCTCAACCGGATGTGGGAATGGAGCAGAAAATTCTCCAAGCTTTTCTTTTCTTTCTCTCCCTATTTCCCTCTCTTTTCTCCATCTGTTTCTCGTATGCACAAACCAGTACAAACTATCTCCTTTGCATTGCACTGCTGCTGTTGTGCCTGCCATGTGTGGCATCCTGTCTGCTTCTCAATCACATTGTAGTACAGCTACAGCTTCTACTTACACCATATCATCTGCTGCTTTTATCTATGCCATTTCTTCAGCCTCTCTTTTTTCGTATCGCCATCATCATCATCATCATCATCGTCGTCCTCTGTACAATTCTCCTTATTCTTTAATTCCTTTCTCCTTCATTTTCCTTCCCGTTTTCTTTCATTCTTTATTTTTCTCTGTAAGTTTCCAGTAAACATTATCACAGCATTCATTTGACCTCGACTTACAAATTCGTACATTTTTTAACCCCTTATTACTTCAGCTCTCTTAGTTCAACCAGAGCCAAAAATAAATGCTACGAGTGAATGAATGAAGCAATCTGCTTCTATTTTTCTCCCACTATGCTCATATCCTTCTCATCATTTTGACCGAGCCAAGACAAACAAAAAAAAAGAGAAGAGAAATATAGCAAGTAGTGAGTACCAAAAAGGGGCGGATATTAACTTTGATGGGGCTTACGGGAATTAAAATAACATGAAAATTCGCTAGAATATGTATGCTTACTACAAACTGTAATATCCATATATTCAGTGTAGGTATGTATGCATGTACCTATGTACATAATATGCTAATGTACCTACTACCGTCACTACTGCCGTTAGTCTTTGGTATTATTATTGTTTGCATTATTTTGTGTAAATTACATACAGGAAGAGTAACAATAGCTGGATAAAGAATGGAAGAGGAGGAAAAGTACGAAAATCCTAACTATAGGGCCTCTGCTTCTACCATCACCACTACCACCACCACCACTTGGTACTTAGCACTACCGCACAATTCCTTTTCATTTTCATCCAGCAAAAATATGCACGCAAAAGGACAGGAATCGCATTCAGAGGAAAAGTAGGAGTAGGAGGTAGTTGGCGATGGTGAAAGTATGAAAAACAAAACAACAGAAGAACAGTAAAATTGTATTTATTTATTATTTTTCTCTCTGCGGATGGCACTAGGGCAAGACCCACTTTCATTTTCACACATTCACACAAAATAAAATTCTTTTTGTCCTTAGTCTTCCTCTCACTCCGATTTTTTTCTCTTTATACAAAGTTATTAAATGATTGCTGTATTACTGTTATTATTGCTTGGGGAGAAGAGAGGTAAAAAAAGTAAAGATACAAGGCCAACATTCCAGCAAGTTGAAGGTAGCAGCCGCAAAAGGGCAAAGAAAGCAAGAAAGAACACACTATCGCAAATCATACCCTCCATGAATTTTAAACCGTCAAGCTTAAGTTGTGTAAGGGAACTATTATTTAGCATTACAGGAAGTACTGCGCAAAGAAAGAAAATATATTTTTTGGATAATATGAAAATGATCTCCTTGAAAAGTTTTAAACTGCGACGAATGTTGTCTACAAGGCTAGGAATGATAAAAACATATTTGAATTCTAGGTGTCGCGGGTGTTTAGCCTGTGCTGCGTTCTGAGTAGTTGTTCGGAAAAGGAAATTAAAATGTATGAGAACAAAAACAGCAGCAGCGGATCAAAGCTAAACTGAAATTATATTTTCTGAGTAAGATATACATACTACAAACCTTTGACTAAACAACTCCAAGCCAGAATAATTTTTTGAAAAGTGTTATTAATGGAATGCTACTGGTATGGTATAACAGTCAACCTTATTTATTTGATCACTAACATTCAGCAGCTCAAGTCATTCATATCTGTCATTCAGAATGACTCATTCTCGTTGCTGATGTGAATGAGTAGCAGCTTGTGCGGAGGAAGAAGAACATCATGTTTGAGAAAAGTTTGAAAAAAAGGAAAACTTTCGAGTAAATAAAATTGCATGGGACAGTGATGAGGAGAAAAGAGAAACAAAATACTATTTTGTTGTGTAGGAAGCATTTTAGGTATTTAACAGGATGACGTACTTATCGTTGATCAACATCTGGTATCTGGTATAATATTTTCTACGAAAGACGGGAGTAGAAGAAGTAGCCAGATGTAAATTTATAAAACGAAAAGCTGTACAGATGATCAAACAATTAGCTGTGAATGACTGCTAAAAAGTTTTATTTATTTTTGGATGAAATAATGTAAATAAATAGTAAAACAGAAGGACAAGAAGAGCTGATTAAAGTGCTGTTGAATAAAACTGTGTAAATAAAAGTGACTTGTCAACAGCGTGTTGGTTTGACCTCTGTTGAAAATGAGGTGGTAGTAAGTAAACACAGCAGTGATGATAATACATATTTTGCCACGTAGCATAGTACAAGCATAGTAGACAGTTAAAATAAATGTATAAAAATATTAGTACTTGAACCAGAAACCGCAACAAAGGATTAGGTGATGGTGGCAAAAACAAATAAAAATTTCATTAGCATTTCACATGTATTTGCATTTTTTTTACAAAATCTCAACATCATGAACTGAACCTCAAGTCAGGTGTAAACTGGCAATTTTCCTTTTCTTCAGTTCTATGTGACATTTTTTATAAGACTAAAAATAACCAGAGGATTTGCAAAACTGTATAAGAATGTCATCCTGCTGGCGATAAAGACACGACTATTATTATTGCTGTTGAGCAGTAATATTATTTAGAAGATATACGGTCTATGCAAACGTGTGGATGCTTGCAAATAAAAGTTATTTGAAATTTACAGTTTAAGATTGTGGTGCCAATAATTTTGAACAAATTTCATCGTATCTTTCAGTCTTTTTTACAGTTTAATTTTCAAGAATCATTTTACTTGACTCAATTCATTATGTATAGCACTACTGACATTGACTGCTGGCATTACAAAATTGCTCACTTTTACTTGTGCAAAGTTTCCCTTTAAACCAGCCGCACTCCCTATTACACTTGAACTTTCGCCCTTGCCACAGAAAAAAAAATTTACTCACCACACATCATATGCATAATTACCACTTTCCCTGCTGTGTGCGTGTGCACTACTGCTCAACTCACACTCTTCCTTGTTTACCTTCACCTTTATTCTCACACTCATTATTTACTATTTCCGTCACACTTCACAAACATGCAAAGTATGTACAATTCTCACTAACAAGTTTATCTGACTTTTCTTTTGACGTCTCCGGTTTCCTTCTCATCTCCGCCCTTTGCCATTTCATGGTTACGTCCTTGTCCCATAATATCGGTAATAATAGGTAGCACCACCATTACTACTACTCATCTTCTAAATGAAGGCATTTCCTTCATGAAATGAGATGAGTGAGACGACATATACGCATGGCTCTTATACCTACGTAGGTACTTACATGAATGAGGTGACAAAAGTGTCCTTGTAAAATAATGACCTGCTTACTTTCTTTTTTTTAAGTCTTTACCATATTGTGTCGTAGTATTTTCTAGTATCTACTTTCCACTCTGTTATCCTGATTGTCATTTCGTGCCATTTTTTAGCAAAAATCTCTACTCTGCTCTAGTTTACATACCTAACAAATACATATCCCAAAATTGCATACAAGCCATCACAACAACAGCACCAACAACCTGTGAAAATATATTCGGAACATGGATAAGTCCTGTAATAACCATGATTTTCATTACATACAAGCAAGTATAGCAACTCCATCACCGGTACTCACTGTTATCCTAAATCTACCTTGCTTGTTCAAGAAATAGGGCAGACAAAAAATCGTACTACTATGCCAAGTACCTGCATAGCATGTACAATTGTTATTTCTTGAAAGACAACACACACAACAGTCTGTTTTGTATTTTGAACAAGAATATGTTATCTCCCACCATTCTATGCAAAAAAACCCGACTCGTATATTTTTACATAACACAATTCCCACTGAATCTTGTTCCTCATCTTCGTTCGCCTGTAGAATGTGAAAACTTTCGACATAAAAGGATTGCAAAAAAGTAAAATCTAATCCAAAATGCAAATATCGAGCGCACTAGAGAGGAAAAGAGAGAGACATTTTCTCTGAGAGAGAGAGAAAAAAAAGTAACACGATAAGCTTCATCACTATTGTCAACCCAGCTAGCAGAAAACGAGTAAGCAAACTTGCTGGAGAACTAGTAGCCTTCTTTTCTGCTTGTCCTCGTGTTTCATTCTAAATTCATGTGTGCGTATTTTTATAAATATTATATGCTCCTATATATGCTTACTTTTTTTGCTGTCTGAAATTTCCTACTGCTGGAAAGAATCACAACAAAACATTTGCAGAGAAAAATTTGTAAAGCTTATGGCTTATAAGGTGGTAGTAAAAGCCAGTAGAAGTGCAAAGGCAAGAATGAGAAAAACGAGAAGAGGTGTCATTTTTATCTGCAAAATGTGTGTCATCGTCATCTCCAGCACAGCTACTGCTACTAGCAAATGAGGCTGAGTTGGGAGAAGGCTACGTTTAACAAACATTATTATTGCCTTTGAAAGCCTCGTAACGTTTAGTGGCACAACGTCTAGGTCTTTTGGAAGCAAAGGTATTTATGCCATGTGCCACGTCGGTGTATATACCATGGAATAATGGAATGTGTAGACATTAATGGTTTCCACAAGAGAATCGAAATGTGTTTTGGAAAGTAGGAAGAAGAAAAATCTGTTGGGTGCAATGAAAATTTTCTGTGTGAAATGTCCTGTTTTTTCCTCACTACCTCAGAATAACAGCAGTTTCTAAACTGCTTATTTTTTTGCACGTACACAGTGCACACTACACACGCGTACATGCTCATACACACGTGTGTGTATTTATATAGGTAAATTAGCGGTTTACCGTCAATGTTTCTTGGTAATCGAGGATGACAATGGATTTAAAAAGGCACCTTGATACTCTGCAGCAAATAAACGTACTTTCATCATCATCGTCACCATTTGACCGTTGTATGTTAACGAGCTTACAAACAGAAGCAATCGTCTGTGCAAAAAAGGTTTCTGATTTTTGTTCCATAGAAAAATACACATATGGTAAACTTACACAAAGTGAAAGAACAATTATCTAATTTTTGATATTTCGGAATTTTCGCCTTGATGTCCTCGACATGAAAAAAAAAACAGGAGGCAAAAGTATAAACGAAATCTGATTAAATTTTGCTTTGAAGGGAGACGAAACAAAAAGAAAAAAAAATATTGTTCGCACAAGCCCTCTCATATATTTTTGGGTCAAATTTGTTGGAATTTTGATTGAGGTGGAGTAGTAGACCCATATAGTTGCGTTTATTCCAAATATTTATGATGTAACTATTTATTGGTATTGTTTAATTGGCATGTTTTTCCCCAAAAGTGTTGCGTAAATCCTCTTTGAATATGGAGCAAACTATACTAAAATAATGGAATTATTCTTAACAAAACAATGCTATTTCATAAGACCGCTGTCGATTTTTAGGAAAAATAGTACCTAAACAAAGGAGAAATAAATTAGGCACTTTTCCCACTCGGAAATGCAAATCGCTTTAATTACGAGGCAAGCACCACACCGTTTTTACTTTTTGGTCATTTTGTTAAAGGAAATATATATACACGTGTGTATGTGTCCCCAAAAATACTGGTAAAAACCACTTGTATCAAAGGGAAATTGTTCAAGAGCCTTTCAAAGTAAAATGAACTAAAAGAGAGCTAGCTACATAGCTTGTAGTCGAGAAACAACAATAAACAGAGAAAAGGCACAAATTAATTAATATTCTCAGCAGTGGTAGCAGCACAGCATGTGCTCTTGTTATTTTGATGTCCTTGTTCAGCATTATTCAGATTCTTTTTTATATACAAAAGTCCCAAAAAAATCAAAGGACAGGGCAAACAGAGCATCAGAGAAAATAAGCTAAAAGAAGACTACACAAAGCGAAAAAAATGACAGGGACAATATATATGGAAGAACGCTAAAATGAAAAGTTTTACTGGCTATTTGAATTTTCACAGCTTCAAAAAGCTTTCAAGATGAAATGATGATTTTTTCCCTTTATCATGCCTGCATGTCCTTTTCCCTGCCAGAACCAGGCGGACCAAGCCACAGCAGCAACAACAACAACATTTAAGAGGATTCCAAACTTTAACAGTAATAGTATCAATGCCACACGCAGTCACATATATATGTACAAAAAAACTCCATGATGATGACATGGTGGCGTCATGTATGCTTGTTTGCATGCATGGAATGAATTGTATGTTGTGTTTTTTTTGCTTAGCCTGAATAAATTGGTTTATTCAAGCATTACATGAAATGTATGACAAAGTTGCCAGTTCTAAAGCAGCACAATTCTATTTTACTGACTGAGTGAATGAGTACATGACTTTAAGCGGGGAAATCTATTTATTTATTTAGCACTGTTCTCAGCGATATAGTAAATTTTACACATACATATAGCTTGTGTGTCTTTTTGGTTTGTTGGCCTCTTTTGTAAAAAAAATTGAATGGAATAACAGAAAAAAATACATTTATTTTTCCTTTTCCTTGCTACACAGTTTTACGTTTTCCTTTTCACAAAATTATCTTGATTTTATTATTTCTGTCGACTCCTGTGGATCCTTTTATTTTGCATTTTGTCATACTTTTCTACTATACTATAAACTTATGTAGGTATGTGAATAAATTTAAGTGTAGACGAATGTATTTTATGATCACCATGAAAAGTGAAATAACAAACGGGAACATCAGCAGGAGTTACTGCGTTGTGTAAAAGTAGCTAAGAATAGTACTACTAACCACAAAAAAAAAAATTTCGTGATGGCGGTCACGACGACGGCGCTTTCACGGAGAAAACCAATAGACAACAAACGCAACGTGTACAAACAATCGTGCTGTTTTGTTTGCTTATAAATACATATTTTGTTGCGAAAAAACCTTAAATTTGCTACGTTAAACATCAATTTTGTTATATTAGCAAAATACGTTTTTACAGTGCTGTCATAAGAAGACCAAACATTGTTTTCATTACTTTCGTCATTATCATCATCATCATCACAACCAGCTTGTGTATACGTTAGAATGAAGAACTAGGCAAAACGCCAGTAGCAGACTGGAAAAGAACACACAAAAAAGTCCGTCTAGTCCTCCTCACTCCTACGACATATGTTGTTCTTCTACTAGAGTAAACGTACTACTTGCAGTCGTGCGATAATAATGTTATTAGGATGATGATCACCATAAATAGAAAACTAACCAACCGTACC
This sequence comes from Lepidocyrtoides sp. E14, assembly GCA_027743805.1. Lineage (NCBI taxonomy): Eukaryota > Metazoa > Arthropoda > Collembola > Entomobryomorpha > Entomobryidae > Lepidocyrtoides > Lepidocyrtoides sp. E14. Next base: position 13,078 of record JAHZMZ010004242.1, on the reverse strand, counting down.
AGTAGGTCTATATACAGCATGGTATAACATGCACACTGACTAAGAGAAAGTTAGAAAGTCAGTAGGAATAAAAAAAGAGACCTACTGCTGGGCGGAGTGTATCAATATTATTCTAACATGAGCGCTTCTACTAAATAATCATATTTGAAACTAGGCAGTTTTCAGTTTCTAGCGTGTTTCAGCAGACAGCACTTCCGGTACGAAAAAGTACCAACTTCCAATTTTCCCTTGAAAAAAAAAAGAAAATAAGCAAGTTGGTACACAATTTCAATTTATTTGTTTGTTTGTTTGTTTCATCAAACTCATTCATTCAGTTGGTTCAGTCAGTCACAAATTCTGAGAGAGGAGTAACAGGACCGTATAGTTTAGCGGAGCAGGAGTCTATGCTTCAAAAGTAATAATTGAACTGTCGTTTTTCATTGGAAAAAGCCTAGAATTTTTTTTCAAACAAGAGACCCACTTGTGCCGAATTCTTTCTCTTTATTTTTTTCCTGAAAAGTTTGCTATATTCGATGATTAATATTCGTCCTTTTAGCATTATTGTTTATTTTATTTTAAAAATGTATCTTTGGTCTTGCCATGTCGCCTGCAAAAGTATTTTAGCAGAAAATTTAACTTTTTTTTACATAAATACCTAAATAGTGAGTTGTGAAGAGGAAAGAGAGCGAAAAGTGAAAGATAACTAAAATATATGATAAAAAGGTTGATGATGATGATGATGATGTGCACATTTCAATGATCAATTATTAACGCTCTTCCAGTTTTGCTTTTGTGCTTTCTATTTTAATAAATGGGAAATAAAATGATTTGTTCCTTTCCACTGGAAACTTTTTTGTAGTTGTGTATCCAACTAGGTATAGTTATACTGCTGTTTTGGTTTACTAAATATTTTGTTTCATTTTCCAGATAAATGACGGAAAAGTCATCGTTCTGGTTGGGAATACTGTTGTTGTGTATAAAATTAGCAAAATTTTCTATCATAGAAAATATCATCACTCTACAAAGTAGAAAATGGTTAAATTGAGAAATACAAATGTATATTGTCATGATTATTTTCTGCATTTTATCATCATTATTATTTTATTTCGATGATGTCGTTGGCATCATTGTTTATTACTTTTACTCTGGCTGTCCTTTGTTCTGAGATCTGGCTGGCGAGAGACACATACATTAAAAGCGAAAAGTATTCCTATACAAGCTACTAATAATTTGATAATGATTTGTTGCTGTTGTTGTTTTGTTCAGCTTTATTTCTCCAGAGTTTATGGAACGAAAACGAAGATACATTTCATCATTTTTGTCGGCAACTTGTTTTTCCTCCGCGCACACTCCTAATATGACTATAGTTTATGTTTGACGAGAATGGTATTTTATGCTTTTATTGAGTAGTGGGCATGAAATTTTGAAGCAATAAAATGGGACATAATGAATTCCCAAATAGCTGCAGATCTACAAAGTTTTGCGATTAAAATTATTATGTAAAGTATATGGGCCTAACAATTCCATGTTTAAACTTAGAGATAACTAACAATTGTACAATGTTTACTGTATAATATTATGCTCTATTAATTTATAACAATATACATGGATGCATACATCTATCATCCATCCACAACGGGCAATTATGTTGCACGTAAATACATACGCAGGCAAACGTTTTTGTTAAGAAGAGTAAAAAAGATTTTTTTGTGAAACTAGAATAAAAGGAAAACAGACGGTAACAATTATCTGTTCTACAAAGAGTGATCTAAACAAATGAATGAACACATCTACCAGCAGCCTATAAAAACTAGCATTATTGTGCATGACAGAAAGTAAAATGTATTTTGACCATTGTTTGGAAGTAAACAGACTAGGGACTGTTGTAGTTCATGTTGATGATGATACTGATAATAGTAGGTCATCGCAAGCAGAAATAAATTATTATTGTTATTTCATGAGTATCCAATGTGGTTGTGAAAACAATATAAGCCCAGACACAATAATTGCTTGCATGTTTCATATTCCAAATTGAGCAAAATGAAAGAGTATACTTTTTAACAAAGAGGGAATACAAAAGTACGTTTGGGTTAGTTTTTGATTTTCCAAAAAAGGAAAGTATAAAATTTGAAATTTGGTATATAGCACACAGGCCTATTTAGTATCGCATCAATAATATAGGTAATGATGGTGATGATGATGGTGATGATGATGATGATGATAATGTGAAGTTCAGTTGAGTTGGTCTTGTTTGTGGAGAAAGTGGAACAGAAGCGATGAGAGAAGGAGTTAGTTGTGTGCGGAGAATTATTGCTGGTGAATTTTTGGTTGTTTGGTGGCGGAATGTTGGCAGTATATATAGATAAACCGGGTTTTTTTAAATCTAGTTGTGCTTCAATACAGAAATATGAATATAAAGAAGCAGCGATTGTGAAGATGATGATGATGATAGTTGATGTGAAAGAGATGGGATGGGATGAAATTCGGTGAATTGTAATGAAAAACGAGCTAGATCAGTGATTCAATCCGCAAAATCTAAATGATTTTTTTTGTTGTTGCCGTTGTGTACGTATTACATGAAGAGAAGACTAATAATATCCTGTTTGTTTTGGAATGGACTGGTATACTTATAATAAAATAACTACATATTATACGTTATACGTACCTATATAAGATGTCGGTCTAATTTTTTTGTAGTTTGTGAAGAGCAAAAGTAGACCAGTGAATATCGTGATGATTTGATGAAGTTGATATTTACTCTGATAGAAACATTATTAAGCTGAAATCGATATTTGCTAGCTTATTTATTTTGTCTAGGGAGTAGGGATAAAAAAGCGAAAATGTAGTTTTTTTTCTATCCACTGTTTTCGCTTCAATGTATGCGTGTTTGCAGCTAACATGCCATGAGTTCATTCATCTCATCTCATCTCCACAAAGAAAGCGTAATATGAAATGGCAAAGTTAAAGATGTATAGGAATGGTTCTCCTGTTTGAAATTAGATAGAAGGCAATTGGTTTGGATAGAACAGAACATTTTATTAGATAATTTATAAGCGTGGATATAAATGGAATGTTTAGCAGAAATGGAAAACAATATTTTATGCGTGCAAAAAAACTTAACAAAATTTATTGTAACACTTTTCAACTGGATTACATGTTGATCTTCTCTTTAGTAATGTTAACCTTCCACTTGTGTGCCAGTTGCAAACTTGAAAAATTACCAAGTATTATCTCAACAGAAAGCCTAAGCCCAATTTTTTTAGTACATCTCAGATTTATTTTTTTTATTTTCAGTAAAAACGAATGATTTACTCTGCTCTATTTCCAAATGTCGTCATCATAATATCAGACAGTTTGATTGCCAGCAAAGTTTCATTTTCAGCTTGTTATCTTCCAACGAAACTGACAATGACAGATTCAGAACAGAGCTATCATCATTATCATCAAACTACAAATAATGAAGCTGTTCCCTTTTTTCAAATCATCGTCTGGAACTTTTAACGCTAATTTTTTGCAACTGCTGTTCCTGCTCCTGTCAGCAAACTTTTCTCCTGCGAAAGCAAAGCATCTCTCTCTACATTTCCCCATCCCATGATTTAAACACGTACATTCACTGCTCGGCGTGGTTTTTTAAATCTAGTATGCATAGAGCATACAAGCCCATTCACTTTCATTTCCATCTGTTCCACATGAACAGCAAAACCAAGTATGTACATAGGTCTCTCCCTAAAATAAACACAAGTACCTACCTACCTTCAACTCACAAAGTAGAAAATACAACAAAGTATTTCACGTTGTTTTCAGCCCTGAATTTAAAAAATTTAATCTATAGACCGGAAGTATTTTACTGCGGTGAATTTTAAACAAATTATGTACATTATTTTTCTTACAGATTGAGGTAAACCTGTAGTTTCAAAGTCGAAAACATACGGAGCGTTCTACAGTCACTTAAAGCATATGTTTCAATGTCAATTTTCGGATTAAATTAACTTGACGAAAATTTATTTTGAAAAAAGGGATTCTCCTAAAAAATCTCATACATTTTATCCTCCCCAGTTCAAATAAAATCTACAAAAAAAAGTTTTCAAAGTGCAGTCTCTTTTTTCCTTTGTAAGCAGCTTGTTTATTGAATAATAGCTGACAATATTTGCACAAAACTTGCAATAAAAGTACTACTCTCGGATTGAGTATATCTGCACACATGACAATCAAGTCAATTCAACACCACTCTAAAAAGTGCAGTCACCCGAAACGTCAAAAGAAACTGCTGAAAAAGCCAACCTTTCATATACAATGTTATTCTCACACTACACACACGCAGCTTAAAGTGATTTCACAACAAATCAAAAAATATTATTGTACTCATGTACGTTTACGTATGTATGTGCTCCGTACATCTGGTAGTACTGCTACTACTACAATACTTATTCTAACAACCGCTTTTATCATTTGCTTTAAAAAACATTCGTAAAAAATGCATAAAAAATATAACCACTTCAATTGAAACTGTCTTGAGTATTTGTGTAAAATAGAAGAAATGGCAGTCACATGTCGCCTTTTTCGTTGTTATGTTATTTTTTGTCTTGTCATCTTTATGTATGCTCCATTCAAGGAGAAAAGTGAACCATCATCATAGTACTATAAAAACCGGTCGAAACATTACAAACATTACTTTCCGTTGCGACACTCAAACTCCCATCGTCGTAAAGAGTGATATTGCTATTTTTGTTAAGCCAATGGGGCAATGTACTTGTAAAAGTATGTAATTTAAGTATGTAGGTAGATAAGAAAATGTATGGTTGAAAAAGACACAGAGAGAAAATGGAAAGTACATTACTTTACATTTCTTTCTGTCGTCAGTTTCCCCTTTTTTATTCAAGTAAAAAGTCATTCTCTCTCTCTCTCTGTGAATGGAATAAAAGGGGATATTGCGCCATAAAAGAGAAGAAAGAGTGCACACACAAAGCAAACCTATTCCTCAAGGGATCTTGCCTCATCTTTATTTACCATCGTAGCTCCATTACTATTTGTAGAAATAAAATATTGGCTGAACAAGTCAATATATATATTATGCCTGTATGAACTTATTATGTTAGGTAGAGATTGATAGAATTTAAAATTATATGAAAATATTGTCTTTATACTTAGCTACATACATAGCTAGGTTATTCATTTTACTAAACTAAACTGATGGTAGTAGCGGTGAAAATTTCCGAAACGTTAAATAAAACATTCTGATTTTTAGAAAAAATTTGACCAAAAATTTCAACGCCGGCAAATTTTTTTATTTACAGAATATGTGTGAACGATTCGAGGTGAAGGAGAGCCATTTTAACATAATGCCATCGAGTAACATTAGACCAATGTCTATAGTCTAAATTAGTTCAGTGTATAAAAGGACATGACCAAATATAATATTCGGTGGTGATTACTCGGCTTTTGCAGCATCTCAAAGTACTCAAAAGTTCAAGGGCACCATTCCTTTCTTTGACCTGTAAACTTGTATTACAATAAATTTTATCTACACAATTTAGGTTTCCTTCGGCTGTGACATTGCATTGTCACCATCAGCAGCGACTTTCGTCGCTGCACACACTTTTGATAGTTCTTGGTTGCATTTTTAGAGAAAACTAAGCCAATAAACATTAGAAAGTAGAGAGAAATCTTGTAAATAAGAAGAATAAGTTTGTTTTGCCCATGGCCATAAGTAGTCACATTATCTACTACTACAATCTACTACAACTAGTACTTATACAATGCGATACAAGTAATACCTACACAAATGGTGAAAAGGGAAAGTCATATGAACATGCTTAAATTCAGCCAAGCCGAAACCAAGTTCAATCCACCGGAGAATGTGTAGAAGTAACAGTATGTATGTATATCGATACGTATACTTATCTGAATAAAAAAAACATACGTTTTTCTTCTTTTTTTAGGTATACACGTTAGTCACTGGAAAAAACAAAACTTAATGGCATATAATTTTCTGAAGTGGAGTCATAAAATATAATACTATCATATACTTCTTACATGAGTATATATCTATAAGTTTGAAAATGTCTTCAAATTGCCTTCTTGCTTTATGGTGCATTTAGTGAGGTTTTCTTTACAGCGGTAATAATACTCTTTACTACTGCTTTTCCCCTTTTCTGCTAAAGACCTCATTTAAAAAAGACACATGTACAAGCCATATGTATGTATATGCCTACTTCCAAACGATTGTCCTTCAACTTAATATTTTTTTTTCTCGTTCTCATTTACCCACCTGACTTTCTTCTAGCTTGCTTGCTTACAGCTTGTAAGATTCCCGGAACTAGAATTTATATTATTCGATACAGGATTGGTACATATACAACCCCTTCTTCTGATAAAGTTACAACCAAACCTAAAGTAACACGCATCTGTTGCAAGTTGCAATCCCATTACTTGATAATGGCATGTTTTTGTGCCGGTGCCGGCACATCATACAGGTAAATAATACTATTAAGTGCGTACACGTACACGGCTTCATTTGTAGTTTCATTACACAAAACAAGTTTTTTTCCGTATGTTTTCCCCGATATCGGTTTCGTACATACCTTGCAATACATGTAAAATGAGAGTGGGGAAAAATGATCGATTTCTGTTGGATCTCATTATGCTAATGAGATACACAAAAAGTACTCAACCTTGTTAAATTTCTGACTGATTTCATCCTACAAATTTAAAGAGCAAGAGGGCTGTTCTATACTTATAATGCATCTGTAGAAAATTCTTACAACTTTATTATGTACATTTAGGATATAATATGTCATGCGTTCCAAATTTTCTGTCTGCATCACAATAATTTACGCCAATTACCGTGCAGTGCCATTTGCATGTAAAATGAACTTCAGGGTAGATCTTTATCAATGTTGAGGAAATCACATGCGTTTGGAAAATTTACCGAATTTCTACAGCATCCTTCACGTTGAAACAGGCAATGTCTGTCAGTTAGTCAATCAAAGTTACACTGAGAGAAATAATAGTAAAAGTTGCAGACAGACTGACAAGAAGAATGTTTCACATGAAAATGAAAATACATACAAGGCCAAATTTGTTTGCAGAGGGGGAGGTCGGAGAGCAGATAGATGAAAGCATACAGGTAAATGTGATGGAATGATGATGATTCTATTACGTACGGAACTTGATTTTCTTTTTCTTTTGTGTACCGACTTGCAAATGTAGACCTTGCTTCCGCATCAATTTGTGTGCATTCACTGCTGACATTTTCATTTGTAACGATTATGATGATGTTTATTACCTGCCACCTCATTTCACCACCGGCTCAAAAAACCCAAAGAAAGGTAGCATTCTCCGCACTTTTTGAAGAAGGAATTGCTAATTCACTTTTTGTTGTTCTGTCTGGCATGTAGTTATTGTATTGTGTAACCTTGTGTTGTTTTCTGGCGTGTGGGAGAAACGTCAACGATGAAAAAATGCTGATGATGACTACAACGAGTCAGTATGGTGATGGGAGAACAATAGAAGAAAAACAGCAACACAGTGTAGAATACCAGCCAACTTTTTCTTCGCACGGACAAAAGAAGAGAGAAAAACAAAGAGAAAAGTAAAGAAAAAAGAAGTGAACTGAATGGAAAAATACTACGTACCTATGTACATACTACTAGCTAGGTGAAATGGGCTGAGTTGAAAAGAAAAGATTTCTGAAAATGAATGAAGTGAAGAGAAAAGCTAAAGATTTTTTTAAAAAAAAAAACAAGAATATGAACCAAATATCAGCACACAAAAGAAGAGCACTTGTCACAGACAAAAAAGGAAAATGAACGTTTTTGTACTTTGCGAGTAAAAAGTTTTTTTTCTAGTTTGCTTGGCTGCATGAAAGAATGAAAATGAAGAAAGGAAGAGAGAGTGAAGTAATACCAAGTAAAAGGCAATTTTTGGCGGTTATTGCTCACAGAGCATTAGGCAGATAGTACATCTTGGAATTTCAGGCATCATAGATTTTAATGTTTATTGTTACGATTTGGAGAAGAAGGATGAAAAAACGCAGAGTGAAAACCTCAACAGGATAAACTCAAGCATGAAAACGAAAAAGAGGGAGAAAGGGAGGGAAGGAGGGAATGAAACGGGTATTATATTAGCTACTTTGGCTGGTTTGGTGTATGCTATGCCATGCCAAACAAGAGATCGAAATCATAATGCAAGAAAAAGTTATTATTAAACTTCCCGCTCTTCTTTTTTTAAATACTTCCGGGCTTGCCGTATGCCTGTATTGTTTGTTTTTTTAGGAGAGAAAAAGAGAATTATATTGAATGAAAGGTCATCTCGATTGAAGCTAAGGTCATGATAAAATTAATAGTTTTTAAGGACCGACAATTTCTTGTCAGATGCTGAGATTTCATTGAGGAAAAAAAAAGATTAGGTAGTAGTAGCCAATAAATGCATAAATTTTTTTCTCTGCTAATTTTCAAAAACTTTCGTTTGCTCTTTGAAGAGCAACGCCCTTTCATTGTTTTTGTCCTGAAAAAATATCAGTTTTAGTGTGTTTCTGGTATTCTTGAAGAGAATATTTTTGGAAGCAGGAAAGTAAATTGGCTTGAAGTTAAAATAATTTCGAAAACTTTTTAACTTCTCTTTTTCCTCTGCATTTGAAGAATTTTAAGTTTCCCTCCTTCTTCCTGGTGGTCTCCTTTGAATAATACTTTTTTACTTCGATTTTATTGTTCAACATTGAAACATGAATTTAAAATATTATGCCATTACTACTGAACAAGATAAGAAACAAAGTTACTAAAGCATGGCATAAATATGGCAGAATCGAGAGGGAAATTTTAAAAGGAGTAAGTAAACTTGCATAATAAACAAGCAAAGAACAACGCGGATGCTGCCATTTTTTACATTTGATATTTTTTGCATATCTTTAGAATTCAGAACAACTCTAGTCCAACTTTGAATTTGAATGAAATCCTAAACATGTATAAAAAATCGTTGTTTCCGTATCTTTATGAATGAAAAAAATAATACCGAAACTAAACGACATACTTGACTACAAGAAGCAGCAAACTGACTTTTTTTTCAAGTACACTTGACTTTTCAGCTGAACACCTCATTCAACTATGACGAGACGACTACTACAACCAACTCGCATCACCACGCCACCACACACCCATCAAACAGCCATAACCATCATTATCACGTGAACAGAACCTGCGATAGTATGTTCGTGATTTTTTTTTAAAATTTGTGCAAAGTTCTAGAAGAAAAGAGAAAACTTTTCTTTTTCTTTACTCCATCAAGCCATGCTTGAGTACGTTCATTGAAAAGTAAAGATTTGAAACTTCTTTCTCCATTATTTTCTTAAAATAGCGTAATAATATCTTATTGTAACGTGCATGCAGTAGTCACATCGCAGACAGTGGGTGTGTGTATATTAAGCTTAAGTTTGACAGAAACGAGCTAACTGAATTAAGTATACGTATTTTTCCAATAGTACATGAACCGACGCAAATTTATAGTTGAGAGTATAACTGAATAACTGAATACATTTTTGTTTCAGTGCATTCCTGACAATGGCTTCACTTGGATCTCTTCGACAAGTCACAGTAGTAGAAACTGGTGAGTTGATTCGTTCAGTTTAGATTTTTTCTTTTCTGTTTATCCCCAGGCAAAAGAAACCTTAGCCTTTTATAGCAAGCATTATTTCTATTATTTCTTTTAGGAGTCCTAATTCGCTTAAGACCTAAGTCCTGTAGGTATATTTTTTTAGAGACGTTTGATGAAAATGCGTTATATGTACTTCAGCAACGGTGGCCTAGATTGAATCGTTCGTTAAACTTTAAAGATGGCTTTACAAGAGGTAGAAAATTGTCTTCATATTTTTCTCTTTTCTTTACGCTCCACAGCGGACGACACGACGCGACAAAGCAGAGTTCCTTGTTCTTTTCTGGTAATTCCCATCAATTGTGACGTAAATGACAGCAGTATATTTCGAACAAAAAAAAATGTGCAACGTGTGGTGCTGTGGTGGTTCTTGAAAACTTTTCACCTATTTTTTCACCAAGAAAAAAAAATCGAAAAAGAATATCCTACTTTTACTTCTTTTGGCACACAAATTCCTGCGGATAAATCCAATGACTTCTTTTTTTTCCTGCGTAAGTTTAACCTGTTCTTTGTGTTGAAGCAGCAGTTAAAGCTGTTATCATCATCAATGCAACTTGACAGCATAAAAAGCCTTTAATACACACTTTTCTGTGTTTGACTGCCTGTGGGTGTCGCCTTCGCCATAGTCAGCATCTTCATCACTTCACCCCGATTTCCAAAATCCGTAATCTTTCTTATACAATTCCAATTCACGATATACACTTTGCAGATAGCCCACTTTACTCTATCTTCAAGACAGAAGAAGAAATAAACGGAAAACTTTCTCCCTTATTTTCGCTTTCCAAGATCAACTTTCTTTCACCAAAATTATGGCGACAGAAGAATGGTATTTCTTTTGTATTTTATTGAAACGTCAAAAAGGGAAGGTTACGTGTCACCCTGTTTCATATTTTCAAAAATGGATTTTTTTTGTTGTACATTATGTACCTATAAGAATGCATGTAATTCGTAAAGCTTGCTACAATTTTTCTTTCCAAAAATTTATACTTTTCCTGTACATTTTTCCAACAAAAATATGAATAATGTTTCCTTGAGCTATATATCATCACAACGATTTCGCTTTTTTAGTAGAGCATATTTGAAGCAGCAGGGGCAGCTCTAACCTTTAAGCCTTGATATATATATATGCCATTGTTATTACGCATAATGTAATCCTCAAAAACCAAGTACATGTCATGATCATGATGATATATTTTGCGTATTATTTCTTTCGTATCAATTTTTTATAAGAACTTTGAAACATTTTTACAAAGAAAACATATGATCGCATTACTCGAGAGATTTTTTGTTATAATCATTGTTTTGCAGTATAGCATTCAAAAAGTGTATTTTTGTCTAAGCTCTGGGCAAATGCCTGATCATAACAATGTACTCCTTGTTTTCCATCTTCTAGTCCTTCTTTTCGTTCTTCTCTTTTCCGTAGCAGATCATGTGAATAGCCATTATTTTGTCAAAATGAGAGCTCTTTTTAATGACGCAATAATAACCCACACGACAAACTAACCTTAAGAGAGTAGATCAGCGGCAGCGAGCAAAGAGAATGACGACAATGAGATATAAGAAAGAGTCTCAGAGAAATAATAATAATTTACAATACAAAGAGGAAAGTCATCCCGGTTATAATAATAATAATAATAAGTATGGAAATTATACGAGCATAGTAAATACATTCATATATGGACCAACGAACCTATTTAGTACTACATTTTTTGCAATATTTTGTTAACTAAAAATCTCTCAAGACACTGTCTCTCTATGGTATGGTGAGGCTAGAGTGTGCGGCGTACTACTGTAATGCAATCATTATTTCAAAAAAAAATTGTGCACTTGGAAAGTGGAGAATAAGAGAATGAACATAAAATACCATAAGTAAGAAAGGGACTTAGAGAAGAAGACGAATAAGCAAACAGAGAACAAGAGCAAAAACCTTTTGCTTTCCTTTTTTCTTTTTTGTTGTAAATCTGAATAAAACCCATAAAAAAGGGTCTGGGTACTATACATACATACAAAAAGTGTTGTGCTGCTGCTACTATGTACACACTCACGACGAAAATAATGGTGTTCGTTTCTTTCGTTAGAGAAAGAGAAAAGAGGATGCGTATTACAATATAACAAGGAAACTATATTATTGTGATGATAATAATAATAATAATACTACTCTGTGCACTCACTCTTTTTTTTCCTTCCAAAACCGGGCAACTTTCCTGTGTGGCAGGGAGCCAAACCCGGGTACTCAACACCATACCATGCCATGCCACACCGCACCACACCACTACTACCACCACCACCACACATGGAGAGACTAGACGACTAATAGCACAAGGCAAAAGTAAAAAGGCTCAACTGGTATTGCATCTATAATTCATATGAAATCCCACACATGTATTATGTGTGTGTGTGCATGCATAGGTATGTATGATATTTATCTTTACAAAAAAAAATCCAAAACTGGGAAAGTAGACGAGTTTAAAAAGTGGTACAAGTAGACGACAAAACGCAAAAGAGCAAAGAAGAAGAGATGAAAAAAGAGTTGGCCAAAGTTTCAAGAATCTAAAGCCAAGATAGTTAGTACCTATCATCGTCGTAGTCATCATCATCAGGATAGTCTTAACTTTCACTTGGAGATCAAGGCAGAAGTGTAGTTAGTAGTACTATACTATCATTTGAAAACGCGAAAAAAATTGTGTCCTGCTGCTGGCGGACTACTTGATATTTTTGGTGGTGTGGTATGAACAAGCTTCTTTTATTTTTAGGCAGTATACCAGACATCCGTTGTCTTTCATTATTATTTGGCTGGTGTGATGATGACTGTGATTATCATGACGACGATGCTCTATAGAACGAGCATAATAAATGCTACCGCGCTGCGGAAGTACGGGGTATGGACGGAATTCCAAGTAGAAATAAGAAAACCTACATAATAATATCGTATTTTCAACCACAGTTCCCTACGGAGTGATGAGTGCATTTCTTTAAAGATGGAAAATCTGGCTACCTAAAAAGTTTGCAAACTCCTTCGTCAAATAAGCAAATGCCGCGTTACAAATCGGGAGTAGGATTTTAAAAATAGCAATACCATAACAACCTTTGCCAACAAAAGCAGTATTAATAAGTTGAACCTTTTACCGCAAACTTTTTATATCCTGGGCATACTTACCTTGACGTTCAACGCATATCTGGAATCGTTACACATATTGATTTACTAATACTAAATAGAAAAGGTGTTTAAGGTTTAAATTACGCATTACTTTTTTCTATTCTCTCAAGTTGAAATTCAGTACGCTGTAAGAAGACTAAAACTACTGATTTTCTCCATACTATATTGTTTTTTACAGAGTGCGTAGAAAGCAAACCAAAGTGGAGTATAGTGTAATGTGACCTTGTTCCTGCTCCTAATTGTGAATGACTTTTTACTACTATAAGAAAAACAAGCAATAAAACTGTATATTTTCAC
>JAHZMZ010004241.1:0-17783 GCA_027743805.1 Lepidocyrtoides sp. E14 | reverse complement strand
TTAGACAGCATTGACGAAGTGAGTTATGTCACTACTACTACTGCAGCACCATTTACTGTGCCGACCTCAACTCCTTCTGTGCTGGATGTATTATCACATTTTGACCGAGACGAACTGCTAGAAAATGTAAGCACTATCATAGAGGAGGATAATTTGAACAGTTCCCTGGAAAAAGACTCAACTGAGAAAATGGATGACAAAGTAGGTCATGTAAAACGCAGAGCTATTCGAAGTCTCATGCAGGTACAAAAGAAGAAAGTTTTGAATACATTATGCTTGTATTTATATTTTTGTTACTCATTCACTTTTGGAATTGCTGCTCCAGATATTTGGAATGCCTGACGAGACTGTTATGACACGGGATGCGGTACAATTTGGCCCGGCGCCAGAATTTATGATTGACCTGTACAACACGATTACGGACAATTACGGTGTAACAAGAGCAAAAAATCCGTACAGTGCACACGTCATACGTTCCTTCATGGAACGAAACAGTAGCAAGTACGACTTTTTCTTCTTTAATTTGACGGCAAATGGAAAACTGAAGGATACGGAGAGTGTTGTTGAGGCAGAGCTACATCTTTACCGAAGGCCGACTCCTCATGAGAGGCTTCATCCTTCGTTGTATTTGACCCCATTTTACATTCTCAGTTTATACCAAGTTGTCGATTCAAGGAATCTGGGCATACCAGACCTGCACAAGCTACTTGGAGTTCATTATGTTCCAGCTTTGGGGTCTGGATGGGAGGTTTTTAATGTTACTCAGGTAAGTAGAGTATGACCTATTAGGACAGAATTAGATTAGGGGGTTAGTAATCATAATCATTCCATTTCATCTTTTCATTGTCATATCATGTCATCGCTACAAAGTATCATATAATTCCGAGGCTAATGCGCAATGTGGGTTTCTCATGAAAAGAGATTTCAAACAATCCGGATTCATTAGTAAATACTTTTTTATTATGATAAACACGTTTGCTATTGTTTCCTCCACTTTATTCACTGTTGCAAAGAAGTGATGTTTATTTCAAGTAAAATTGCCTCTTTTGTCATAAATTCTACTGATGTGACTATTTTTATCTGCCAATTTGCTACGATTCCATTAGCTCTTGAGTGACATCGTATTTTATGTTTTTTTTCCTTAGACCGTTATGGAGTGGCTGAAAGGAGAAAAGCAAAACTTGGGATTTATTGTAGCAGCCACGAGTCTTGGGGGCGATAGAGTTCCCGTTACCTTTTCTCGACGAACTGACACAACAGAGGGAGAGAAGAGCAACAAACAACCTATTTTAGTGCTATTCAATCATGATTCTGAAGTGGAAAAGATGAATTACTTGATTCAACCTCCAGTGTCAAATAAAAGAATGAGTCGAGGACACACAGATAAAAGCAGATATTCAGAAAATTCAAAAGAAATGGCTGAAAATGATGATGGAAATGAAGAGAATAATTCTGCTCCCATTTTGCCAAACATACCAAATTCTAGTAAGTTTACTCATTTCACATCAATCAGAGTGTTGTTGAAGGTGACCTAGCTTTTTCTATTTAGACGATATACATTTTGCAAAAGGTGTATTGTGATACTTGTTTGTAGGCCTAGAAAATCCTCGTTTCCACCATTCTCTCCTCTACCATGACACTGTCCGCCATCCTAATTCAGTAAGTAGGTTTCGAAGTCGTCGTTCCAAGAATCAAACAGAGCAAGGGGAAGGAAACAGCAGTACAACTGAGCATCCGAGAAACATAACAAGTTGCAGCAAACATGACCTATTTATAAGCTTTGAGGCGATTGGATGGTCATCATGGATAATTTCTCCGAAAGGCTACAACGCATTTTATTGTACAGGTCCGTGCATATTCCCGTTAAGCCATGAAGTCACCCCGACCAATCACGCCACTTTGCAAAGCATTGCCCATGAACTATCTCTGGCTCCTGACGTCGGCAGGCCATGTTGCGTCCCTACAAAACTTTTACCAATCTCTTTGTTGTATTATGACGATGACGACAACGTAGTTCTGAAACAATACGTGGACATGGTGGCAGATACATGTGGGTGTCATTGAAAAGATGAAGATAAAAAGAAAGAAATGACAAAAAATGACAATGGTTATTTTGTCTTGTTTTCTTTATGCACATATAGGAACTAGCTCTGCCGATGTCAAGGTGTACGTCACAAGGTGATAACGATAACTTTAGCGTAGGACATACAAAGATTTGCTGCAGAAATAGATTTTCCTTATCATTCAATATGTATTAAAGTTAGATAAAAATGATAATAAGAAAATGAAAATATTATTTTTAAATGAATCTGATTTGCTCGTCGGATGCTGTCAAGGTCGCTTTCAGATAAGTTACACAAGTTTGACGGCTAACTCTTTTGCTATTTTAATGCTACTGCGTCTTGCATGCGTCTTCCAGTGAAATCGGAGGTTTTTTTTGACACAGGAACGTTTCACAAGACTGTTTCATTAGATATTATTACGAATTTATTATCAATAAGTGTTGAGCTAAAAAGTAGGAAAAAAGTTAATAAATAATACATACATTATTAATCCACACAGCTGCAACTAATCATCAATCATATATATTTACATTCATTTTCAAACAAAAAAATGGTTTAGTTTACAGGGTTTACTTTTGTTTATCCTCAAGTAAGCAATTTTATGCTAATATGTAATACTTGAATTTAAAATAAATGAAAACATTGTGAAAAATGTACATGCACTCAAATTATAGAGTCATATCAAAGGACTCTTTTCTTTCGAAAACGTGCCAATTTTTCAGATTCTTTCAAATTTACAATAATAAGAAACTCATAAATAGTTGCTGCACGGCATTTTATTGAATTTCAAAATGGGTTATGCAACACAACAACACAGAGAATTTAATATCATACAAGCCATGTGCTCGATACCGGTTTATTCAATACTTACGTAAGACTTCTTCCTTCTCAACTACATATCAGCTATGCATGATATCACTATCAATATATGATAGTCTATCATTATGTCATCAGGATTCAGGATGCAAGAAGAAAGGAAACAATACGTCAAAGGAAATCGATTCATTACCACTACCACTACTAACAAATTCTTGATTGCTGCTGGATAAAAAATAAACTTGAGCAGATTGATGATAAAATTGATGATGCATGTTTACAAGATAATCATCTTGTCATTTTTTCTACGATTCTCATGAACCAAGTCAGCCTTACTTATTGTTTTATCTATCTCTTGAACGCATATCATTTGCTCACTCTACTAGTAAATGCATCTCAAGTGTTATTATTATTATGTCTATGAAATTCATATTCACATTAAAACACGCTAAGTGGTTGATACGGACGAATAATAGACGGCCTAGTGTTGTCACAGTTTACCTTCTACCTATGTATAAACATTTTTACCATTGCGATAGATAAAGTTCTTTTTTTGTAACAGAAATTATGGTAAGTACAAACGTCACAGAGTCTCCTCAGCATCCTTGAAAAAGCATGAATGAACAGTAAAGAAGTTGATGAACTAAGCGCGAAAAGATAATGCGCTGAAAGTTACAAAATATTATTAATAAAATATTATTATTATTTTACTCGCTAGGACCATTATGGTGAAAATAAAATCTTTTGGAAAATCCTGTTATCAGAGAATAGAGTTTCCTGCCTGTTAAACGAAGACGATTATGGCATTTTGCAAAGATAGCTGTCACAGTCATGAAACAGGATACTCATCACAAGGATACACAAAGCAGAATACGTAGGGTAATTAAATGCATGCAATGTGCAAAAAGTGCTCAGACAAAATCTCTCTTGTTCTCGACTGTCGCCTTTTCCCTTGCCGTCAGTCACACACAACCCATTATAACTCCAATTGTGATGCTGGGAATAAAATAAAGAGTACTTTTACAGGAGCTGCGCTGTAAGTATGCATGCATGAACTTTTAACATTGTATTTATTGAATATCACAAGAAAAAAATGAAATTCCAAACGATTACTAAAATAGGCTGTTTACAAAACACCCCTATCTTGTCTTATGATGACAAAACAGATTTTATTTATTTCTTCCTTCAGTTTAGCAACTAGCAATAATAAAGATACTTAAAATAATAAATTACCACCGTGAGGATGCTTTTAGAGAATCTCATTCAATGCCATTCATTCATCAAGCTCCACCTATAATGCGCGCTGTATCTCCATGCATAGGTATTAAAACTTTCCCGCAAATTATTATTAAACATACAAACGTATCAACAGCACTGTCGTCATTCAGAATAATTTTTCACATGCAGCCTTACGTTTGGGTGTAAATGAACTGCAAACAAATCTAATCAAGAATAATATGAATCCTGATGCATTGACCCACTCAAGGCCAGAAGCGCATTATGGACTGTTCCATTGCGTTTTCAATACCAAAAAATTACGGCATTTGATTTTATAAAATGGTATGAGAAATGAATGAATGAGTTTTCATGAGTCATAAGTAGGTAGGCGCCTACCTGGCATTTAGATGGGTAACAAGAGTACCAATAATAAGGGATGCTCAGAACCAAGAGTGTTAAATTAAGTTTCCAATTAAATGTGGAATTTCTACTTTCTCGAGAAAGCAATAAAAATAAAATAAAACAAATAATTTACCAGGTCAATAACTTGACACTAAAAATGAAAACAAAAGTATATATGACGAATGTAAAAGGATGAAGCAATAATTCTTTTCAAAAACAAAACATGTTTTTACGTGTAACTTTGATTTTTAAAGTTTTATTTTTTGTTGTTTAACACTTCATTTCTGTACATTTTTATTGTGTAATTGTTTGCGTGTGTGTGTATGTGATCAGTGTGTAGTTGCACGTGTGTATTTTTCAGGTAAAATATGCGCGTTGATTTGGGTAAAGTAATACTACAAGGAAAACATTTACAGTTTCAAATAATATTTATGTATAAAATTAAATTTTCTAATATAACAAATAACTAATTGTTTAAGATACATAATAATTGCACTCCACACCATCCATACATTACATACAACTTGACTTATTCTTTAAGTTACAGCAGTTTCACTTTTGACTAACCTCTCTGTAATCACCTCCCCAGCATTTTATATGTCCTTTCGGTTTTTATCACATTCAAATAAAGCAAAAGTAGCTGTAAGCTTCGGTAGAAAAAATAATGAAATAAGCTCTCCTGCATGAACCATGCAACGAGCTAATAATACAAAGTCAAACATAACAGTATTTACAGCAATTCTTCATTATCATCTTCCTAAAATATTCTTAAAATAACTTAATCTTATAGACTACTATTATTATAGAATATATAATACGTACACACACGTTCAATATCAAACTGAGAACTTCAAGCCTGAATTGGCAACAAGTTTCACATTTCTTCTTTTCCGTCTCTACCAAACTGCACTTTTTGCTTTACAAAATTGATATCTTTATAACAATATTGTCAACGTCAACCGAAAAACTCTGATATAACTTGCCATTTTGTCATCCTAATCCTCATTTAGACAGCAAGCCCAGCCTATAAACTTATTATCCTAATCCCTCAATTATAAAATTCTATCCTTGAACCACCTTGCTTGCTGAAACGCGTTACAATTTACAATACATATATTATGATAAATGTAGCTGTGCAAGCATCGCATTCCACGCTATAATTATAGATAAAATAAAGTTAATAATGATAAAACGTAGTATAAAATTAATAACACAATATACAGTTCTAGAGTATATTAGTAGTCAGTCAACCTTCCTTCCTAGTAATAATGGCTGATGATAAAATTGATAAAACAGCATTTTCATCTTTTGAACTTATTCTCTCTGTCGATTATCAAAGTATTTACACAACACTCTTTTGTTTGACTAAATTCTGAGAGATGCGAAAAAAATTACATTGCGCATCTCTTCCAGCCCATTAACCGCCATATTCATGAAACTTCACACGTAATTCCTCTTTTATGAAATATATTATCATACACTTATCCCACCTGCTTTTTCTTTACAATTCATCACATGTACAACAACATAACTGTATATACGTTACTAGAGTCAGTCATGGGATGCATTTCAATAATATTAATGATAATTATAATATAATAATAATGATAGGAGAAGTCTGAAAGACTCGTACGTGAAACACGAGAAAACGTGTACAAAAGAACGTCTTCATATAGATAAATCTTTTCATCTTATAAAAAAATTAACTTAGAATGTCATTGTTGAAAACAAAAACAAAACGACATGTTGCGACAATAATAACAAAGTTTAACAAACTCTTTGCACGAAATCTATGTATTCTTTCTAACTAGATATAGTTATCTTAATTTTATCAGTCTACATTCATCTACATTCATACCGACATTTACCTGGTTAAATTTGAAATTTTAACGCATCTACTACAGTGCCTAACGAAGCCAGTTGTATTTTTGCTCTTCCGCACCCTGCCCTGATCTATCTGTGTTAATATCGTTCAAATGTCTTCGAAAAACCTATCCAAACATTATCTCTGTCTAATCAACAAATTATATTTACATGCTATTAAATAGACTAAAGACATTAAATTGAAAATGAAAAAAGTTCAAATGAAGGAACAATGATAAAAGTCAAAGCACATATCGAAGAGAGCGCATTAAGTAATTAATTTTATATGCTCATAAAAGTGAAAATATATGCTAACATTCTTTCTGGGGGCCAAAATATGTTCAATTTCATGTCGCTTTACTACTTCCCCTAGTATAACCGAAACCCATTCATTCCGATTTCATTCATGGCAGTATATGATCAGTAATAGCTTAAAATTTAATGTAGTAAAATGAATATTAAAAATGAACCATCACCAGCACAGTACCGTCAACAGGATGCTGATGTTTTTACAATGAGATTTTTAGCCATGAGTCTACAACTGAGAGTTTTGTACTTTGGGCTAACAAAGTCGGGCGGGATGAATAGTAAAAAGAACCACTAAAATGGTCGGTGCTACAGACGCCACTATTTTCTTGAAACCTTCTTCATAATATTGTACATGATACACTAATACTATTCAAAAAAGCCGAAATTTGTTATGGTTTGTTGGTTAGTAAGAAGTGTGAGAGTCGAACCAAACCAGTGTGGTGTTAACCAACTAAACCTTGATGGGTGGATTAATAAATGTTACGACGAGTTTGTAAAAGTTTGTGTTGTGGTGGGACCTATAAAACATCTTGTAGTAAAAATATATCTATTTTATGTGTCGTGGTATATATATCCATTTTAAACAATATAAAACTAAGAATTAGTAATGTAAATAGTTGGATAAAAAAGTTGCTAGTTTAGGGTTAAGTTATTGTCTGGTCTGACGGCTTTTTCCAGCTTCGATAACATGAACTTCAATGAAGGGATGATACTGCTGCTGCTGTGAAGAAAATAAAGGTAAAAACAAAAACTGTAAATAGTAGCATTTACATATGTAACATGCACCGTTTCTTAATTTTTATTTATTCATTTGGAAAAACAAGACATGCAAATGTAAAATGCGCGCAATGCTCATCATTATCGTGATGAGCTGGACCGACTAGACACAGGCTCAGCATGCAAAAAATAGTAAAGGTGGAAAGGTACTGGTGCTTTATGAAAGACAACATGTGAAATGAGCTTACACTGTTGACATCTGACTCAGTAGAGCTAACAACAGTGACCTCTCGACTAATGTTGCCAGCAGAGTCGACAGCATCAATAGTCAAGCTAATCTTTCTTGAGGACGGTGGGACGGAGCCGGTGAGCCATTTGGTGAGGGCATCACGAATATCAATCTGAACCCATTTTGATTTGTCGTGGCGCCCATGAGCCATGGTAGAAGATCCACCCGTATGATGCATTGGCTTAAAAACTCTGCGAAAATATCAAAAATATAATAATAATAAATAATTGATAATGATAAAAGTGGAACTTCTTTTCTGGTATCAGCAGTACTTTTTGTCGAAACTTCAAACAACATTAGCAAAGAATTTTACAAAAACAAACGAAAAGTTCACGTACCCATAGTCCACAAACACGGCAGATTCGTTCGGCAGAGTTTTCAATGCTTCCCTGATTCTGATGTTAAAGCTGGCCTTTTTATCGGCTTGAGTATGATGAGTGTATTTCACAGATACATAAAATGTAGCAGTTTCAATCTTCATATTGGCCATTTTTTCGGAGAAAGAGAAGTGATGAAGACTCATTGGCTGCTTGTTAATCACATTCACAATTTTTTCTGAAGTTCATGGAAAACAACAAGATCTCTAATTAGTACATGAACATAGATCATAATGCCTACATTCTTACATTCCATCGGAATGATGCCATTTTGTCACTGGCATTAATTAAAGTTTGTATGACATCTGTTCATATTCACTACGACCATGCGACGCCTATCTGCTCAGTGCATTTTTTCCATTAATCTCACTGTTTTTTGTGCACGCGTGTTCTGCTGTCGAACTTTCATATCAAACCGATCAGTTGCTCGACATATCATCCTCAGAAAGCATAATAACATGCATAGGTAATTTCTTAAATGCTCACGCTACAACCCAGAAGAATTTTATGGTATTTTTTTCTATGAAAGTTATTGAACTCATTGCCACTACCATCATTGCGATATCGTGTGAGTGCAATGCAGTTGACATATTAATCACTACAGCATAAAACTACTCTCTTCTGGTTCTAGTTTCATTATCATCAAGACTGGGTACATTTTAGTAGACAGGAATTATGATTATGATAGCTACCGTCAACTATTGATAATGCCTAATAAAATGCAAGAAATAAAAATGGTAGGTAAAAATACCCCCTGATTACATTATGGTCAGGTCTTTTGACTTTGACATTTGGTGGTACTAACCAATGTCATCTAACTATCTATGGTACATGAAGCTTGCATGTACCTTTTAATTGAGTCATTGGAATTTAATTGGATTAATCAAATTAGTGCTTCGAAAAAAGTTTTTGCCATGATTGGAATTCCACTCCATGCCACAATGCCCAGCCTTAATGTGGTGTTGAAGCAACGCACGCACGTTTTTTTAGGTTTGGAATTCAATACAAAAAAAAACATTTCATACGGTCTCTGGATATGGAACCAGAAATGGCCAGCCTAATTTTCTCTTGAATGTGAAAAAAATGAGCGAAGTACGACTGTAATTAATTTATCACTTGAATGAAAGTGCCAAGTCCGTTGTCACCCACAATGGAAACAGTAAAAAACGCTTCATGCTCTGCTTGGCTCCTCTAGTGGCAGTAAACCAAAATCGATTTTTATACGATAACAGCGAGAAATGTTAATATTCATAAATCTAAATTGTGGCTGCACTTGTCTTGTAGCATTTCATTCTAACAAACTTTGTATGGGACACCAAAAACAAAAGGCAAAGGTCAGCAAAAGGCGATCTGGCTCACTGACTAAACCAGCAGCCGCCACGATGATAAATAATGTGTAGCGTGCGTGGCAGCCAACTTATGATGCCACCGCATGTAACTATTAAAAATGCATGTTGCTTAAACCACCCTGCTCGTCCTACTACTACTACAACTACTTCACATTATAATATATTTAACTGATACAGATAATAGAAATAAAATAAATTAGTGCTATTCATTTCTTCTAGGTATAAGCACACGAGTTTCGTTTCTCCAGGCAATGTGTGTTGGACGATACATAATAAGCGTATTTATAGACCTTTAAAGATGAGTGAGGAGCGCTAGAATTTTGTCGAGATGCTAAATAAGTGTCAATCATTCAATTCCCTTAACTTCATTTAGATGCTTTAAGGTGCACTCAATAAAGAACTTTGCCTTGTAAGAGGAGCAATGAAAATGTACCATAGAATGTATGAAGATTTCTCGCTTGACTGATGAATACTTTTGTTGGGGAAATATTATATTCCACTTCAACAAGTTTATATGTAAATAATCCCCATACTATGCAAAATATTACTGCTGCTCGAATTACACAAGTGACATTCTTTTCCAGCAGTACTCAATAGAGCCAAAGAACAATAAAAAGTTGTCGTCTCTTGTAATCTGTATGCTAACAGGGTGGTAATGGTACAGAAATTGTAATAATATATTCTTCACACAAACTTATTCAGTTATCCCACTTCTAAAACCAGATATGATCATAATCAACTCCCAAAAATAGCAGAGGGTAGACCTACTAAAATGTACATATTATCGCATCTTTTTTATGAATATGTAACAGATGATATATGAATGTTTTATCGTACAATTTCAAAAAATATATATATATTGTACAAACTCTATATTATGCATATAGGCAACCACATATGTACATTAATAATCGTAAAGATATAAAAGTGAATTGTGCCATGTGAGTGACTGATTACACCCGCTCAGAAGTTCACTACACTAAATAGGGTTCAATTTGTAACTTTCATGAATGATCATGTCTTTTGTATGGCAACGGTCAAAAATCACTCATTGCACAAGAGGGATGGAAATGATATTCACACACACATACAACATGCATTATAAATAATTATGTTACGCTATGCAGGATAATGTGCAATGTGCTGTTCTTGTATCTATTCACATCGACTGTTCTTGAAACAAATCTATTTTTTAGCATTTCGTATTCATGGAATGAAATCACAAACTTTGTTTTTTGCAACTCAAAGGGTTTTGATAGTAAAGATATAGTGTACAATAATTCTATATTTGGTATTTTGTTGTGATTCCCAAAGCGTGGGAGACAGTCAAGCTCAACTTATTTATGAATTCTGCTAAATCTTGCATTTATACGAATTTAAAAGCATGGTAGTAATTAAACCTGTAGTTCTGCTACACAGTCAGTAACTTTCAAGTTTTTATATTTTTATTTATTGCGCGTGATGGAAAACTAAAAGAGTGGGATTTATCATATATCATGAAACAGAAGCGTCTCATTAAAATTCTGCTCTTACAATCTATCTTATCTGAAACTTCCAGATTTCAGCACATAAATAATCTACAGTATAGTTGTTTTTTAAAACTTAAATAAATAAAAAGGGAAGATGCTTTGTGTCTTATAGGCCAACTAACTGCCTAATTTCATGGTTTTTATCTTCATACTGCACCAAATTCGGTTCACTCCACATAGAAGCAGAGAAAGGGTAATTTTATTTTGAGAATTGTAAATATTTTTGATAACGCTGATAACCTGTTGAATGTTACTACTACAATAAAGCAAACAATCAATACCTGACTAAATTAATATGGCACACCTATTATGTGATTAAAAAAAGTAAACCTCACAGATCCACCAGTAAATCTTTATCTTTGGCCCTAGAGTCCAGACCCGGACACGACTCATCAACACAATCACATAAGACTAAACACAATGCCTACCAAGTAGCAGTGGCAATAGTGACATACTGGGTTACAATTTTGAGTTTCAGAGTGATTTGAATTTTCTTTCATGCGCAGTCGTTAGCTTGAAACCGGGTAATTTGTAGCCACTACTACATTTGTTTGTTTTACAGGAATTCAAGAATCAATAATATGATGGCCTAATAAAGTATTCACAAAATGGTAATATATGGACAGCGTGTTCAAATGAACCTGAGCTGAAATGCCATCCTTGTACTTGAAACTTGAAAATGGTGAAGAGTTGAAATTGTGATTAGAAATTAGAAGGCAAAGCAATGCACGCACGTCCATATGTCATAGATAACTTGTTGCCACGGGCCAGTTTTTCTCACTTCATGTATCCCGATCATTTTTATGTCAGTTCAAGAGATATGACAAAAATATTTTATTATCCCAGTTCTATTATTATTGTGTTGGTGTGTTATTCAAAAAAAATTGTTAGACTGCTTGTGGTACGCATTCTCAAGGGACTAAAAATCTTCTGATTACGCTTGCTTACTTATGGCAAGCAAACAGACCAACACTACTTTTTTTCTTTGGTGTTTTGCTTTGGTGAACATGTTGGTGATGATGAAGATGAGCATCAACTTTACAAAAAGAGTCAATATTGGCATATGTCAGTAATATAGCATATTATTATTTTGTCTGTGCAACAATCAAATCAACGGAAAAGAATGTACCAATCATTACTCTAACTCTATGCTCAAAACATTGTACATAAAATCATGAACTCAAAAATAACTTGTTGATTGCTTATAATCAATTCATGTGCAGCATGTTCATGTGTTAGCCTCATGACAGTTGATACATCAATTTCTATTTTAAGACTTTCTTATTATCAAGCCATAAGAATTGTAGTAAGTGTGCGTTTTTACATCCAAGATTAACTACAAAATGAACAGGTCTCTCATTTCATCAACTTTCTCAGGTGTAGGTGGGTTCATGCATGTAGATAAAAAGACAACTACCCTTTCATAATAATTCTCAACCCCATCGCTCCTCGATATCTCCTAATAATAATAATTATTATTATTATCAGTCTGGCTGGGCATATAAAAATGTCATCGAGAATTGAGGTTTAAGTTTTAAATGCCATATTGGTCTGTACAAGCTGCTATCAAATTTTCTTTCTGCATTAAAAAGTCAGACTAAGTGAGGTTATGGGCACTTTTCTCATGTCTTCCAATATGGAACGCTTTTTTCTCAATCGTCTTCACCGACTTAAAAAACCAGACAATCTAGTATGTGCTTCCCTCAACTGTGTTTCGCCGCCGATGGTCAACACAGAGGATAATTGGCTTAAATATAATAATCAAGGGCTTTGGCCTAGCTTGAGAAAACTATTATGCTTCATGTCATGCTGTGTGCCGTTGCTAATATTGTTATTGTTGTTGCCTCTCTATTTTCCTCCAAGAAAAAGGAATACTATATAAATTCATCTTTGTTGTCTCTTGAGCTAAAATGCATACTAATTATGTGAAGACATGACTGGCTTGGCAGACATTGTACTATAGTGCATTTGGCGTGGATCGTCGCTCTCCTTCTTACCCTTCTTGGTTTAGCGTAAAATGTAAACGATCCTAATTTGCTAAATCACGATTCAGGGCCGGCCAGCAGGCATGCATGGCCATTGATTTTTTTTCAGTCTGGGACTTGTCTTGTCAGATGTACATTTTTGTACCCATCTATTACGTGTATTCAGTCTCGTTCCCTCATCTCTTCTGGATTTCATTTTTTGCTGTTGTTCTTTCTTCTTACATGAAAATCGTTCTTGCCTCACAGACCAGTTATAATAGTCTGTTGTTGATGCCATACACTGCCTACAATCCTATGACCTTTCATATTCCTTTTTTGCTTGCCTTAAATCCTTTTAGTTCGTGACCATTTTGCATGGGTTCAAACAGTTCGACATAAAACAGTACTGTTTTATTGCCTACAAAGTGTTATCATGATTATATGCCGAGATGAGGATGCTCAATATATTGTGAATTGGACAAAAGGCAGTAATAACCTGATGATCATCATCATTTCGCGTTAATTCATTTTTGCTATGAGCAAATCAGACAATCGATCTATAAGGATACATACATTATTTACCTGCATCTTCCATATATGTGCAATCGCAAAAAAATTATCATTATTAAAACTTTTCTACACTGTTTGATGATGATTATAAAAAAAAAGTCTCAGCTGCATCACTACTAGTACTACTACCATGTATATTATCTCGGTTGAAATACCTACATGCAGACAAAAAAAATTGCACGGGGTGCACTACTAAAATAAAACATGTTTGACTCATGCAAGAGGAGAAGAGAGGTGTGCAGTGCAGCAGTAATAATGGTGCAAAATCTGATGACGACAGACAGACAGATAAAACTCTCATTATATGCACCTTGATTGCCATTAACTGACCGACAACTGGCAATTAAATTAGAGCTAATAATACTATATAGAAAATTTACCTAATTTTCTTAGCATTGTGTGATCCCATAATTACATGTATTCACAAAAGGAGAATATATATGCCCCACTTGTTCCTGTTAAGCAGTCTCCGAAATTGAGAGGGCTCGTAAAACTGGCTTTTTGAATAGACATGTGTACTTCTTACCTTCATTACAACACTACATAGTGTGTGCAGTACACACTGTCTACCTACACACAGCGCATCTTCATTATAATGTGTGCTTTCTTTTGTGCAACTGCAAAATTGCAATGTTTGTTAAGGAATTATCCTACAGACTGTTTTTTTTTCAGTGGCGAGCAGGGTGAGATAAAGCGAGATAGTATATAGGACCGCGACAATAACAAAAACGCCCTACAGATTACTCATCCTTAGAGGCTATTCCCCTTTTGATAATTTTGCAAAGATGACCCGAGTCACTATATGACGCCTAGGGTTGTGGCGACAAAGAAAATAAACAAAGGCATGATTCCCTTGTGATTGCATCGACAAGTGCCCACAAATTTCTTAATGAATTCTAGGAAATGGTGAAATTTTGCATGACCCTCCATTTTCATGTTTCATTTACACGCTCCGGTACCTAACATACTAATAATAATGCTGATAGTGATGTTAACATTTTCAGGGTACGTCACAGTTTGATTGGTGAGTATGAGAAATGGGAGCAAAAAAAAAAACACTCGGCTAGCGTAACGCTTGGCCTGTGAAACTGAACAGGAAAAGAGATGTAAATCCCTATAATTAGCAATGCATGTGCGTCACCAAAAGAACAAATAGGTACTACTAACCTGGCTTGGAGAAGGCGATGATTTTCTCTGTTGTGGCATGTTCATCGTCGTAACTATCGTCTTGTGGAGGCGAATCCGCTTGTATATCAGGAAATCGGGACAAGTATTGTAGAGGAATGATGAAATTTTGGGAAGTGACGTTTGGAAGTTTGTTTTCGTCCAGTCGTAATTTTTTTAGTATGTCTTGCCGAATAAGTTCCAAGGTAATTTTTTTCATGTCCAATCCAGCTTTTCGACAGGCCGGCCGGTCACTGCCCGCAACGGAACACAATTTTCCTTCATCATTGGCATCCAAAGTAGCGTTGAAGTCTGCTCCTTGTCCAGACGACGATGGATTATTTGTACTTCTAGATGTCCTTGAACCACTGTTTGTATTTGCACTCTTTCCACCCTTACTTCGTAATGTAACGGGGGGAGACGCTTCCCCACATTGTACTAAAAGTACCATTACTCCCATTACCCCAAGGAAGAGAGAAAACTTTGTGATCAAGTGTCCATGTACAAGATTTGTTAAGCTTTTAGTAGCCATTTTTTTCAAGTGGAGTATTAAACACCAAAGAGGTGTATGCTATTCAGTTTTGCTTTGCTGAAAGGTAAAGTGATTTCAACAAGCTTGAAAAAATTTTACGAGAAAAGTCAACTGCTCAAGTTATGACCGTTCTCTCTGTCTGCTGATTATGATGTATGCAGTTTTAAGATGACGATGAGTATCTATGTAACTTGACAGTGTGCGTTACATAGGCTGTTTTAATATAGCTCTCTCTTTCGCTGCTGCTGTTAAGATTGTTGGCTGGTGATCAGCGTCGGCTGTATCTCACAGATGCGAAACCAAGAGACTGCGCTTCTCTTACTGGAGTAGCAGTCAGTTTTATACGCAATGATGGTTTCAATTTTTCAAGTTTTGTTACTGACTCCTAGTTAGTCTATCCTTCTTAAGTTGGCTGCCCAGATGAAAATTAGACTCTTGATGTGGGATGGAATAGAAGCCGAAATCGTTACACCTTGTCGTTGTCAGTGAATTTTCTTTTCAATAAGCGCTCGCCAGCTTTTTTAGCATGAGGATAGTTTGCTATTCAACTTTTTTGCCAGTTTAACTGCGTATAGATTTATGCATAATATGCACTGTATAATGTGATTAGAAAAGACTGGAATTCTTTACAACGTGATATTATCCTATTTCACGTAACTATCTATAATTACGGAGAATGAGATCTAGTTTTCCTGACGTAATTTTTCAAAATAAATTTAAAAGTTTCTACAAAAAGTTGACTTTGTAATAGTCGTGTTCATTTAAAATTGCATCTCGCAAAAAAATTTCTGATATTTCTACAAATGCAAAAAATCAAGTTCTTCTACAAGTGCACTTTTAATTAGGGGTTTTAAGACAGATGAATAATGCTGAAACGTGTATTTATATTTTGTTTTGGAAAACAATGACAAGATTTTGGGTAGTTGATATTGATTGTTCTGTGTCTTGTCAGAAAATGATGCTTTGTGGAGGGTCCAGTGTTTGCTTTTATACTTAACTTGAAGGAACTAGAAAAAGGAAGTTGATGGGAGGTATGCAACACTGATAAATATTATGATAACGAGACATATGCATGTAAGTTTGTGTATGTCATGTATTTACGGCCACTCACACCTGTGGTGCCACTATCTAATGTAGTAGTAGTAGTAATAATAGTAGATTCAATTTCAATATCACACACCTCAGTAAGTTTTTTATGTAAGAGAGGGACAGGACGTAGAATTTTGCACACTGGATAAATAAATAGTGTGGTAGTACTCAACAAATTTTGTGTAAATTTATGATGATGGAAGTTTCCTTCTGGCATACTTTAAAATATGTAATTTCAAAATGACTTTTGCTCAATTAAAGTTATTCCTCATGGCGTCAGAAATTTTTTGGCGCTTGGCTGTCAGATCTAATGCAAAGGAAACGAAAAAGTAACAACGCGTCCGTCCATGCAAATACAATAAAATGCATCCCAAAAGTCCTTTTTGAAAGATGAAAATTTCATCACAAAATTTGAAATTCAAAACACCAATTTGATAAACATCTCTTCAATTGTGTGTGTAGTACATTTTTCTACTAAAACTTCCTCAAATTTCCTTCATCAAGCTGAATTTATGCATTTATTCAACGCTATCATACGATACAAAAATATTTTGCAAAAAACTAGGATAGATTTAAACGCTTACTTCATTCGCGATTTATTCGCCAAATACTAAATTACATCTATCAAAATTAAAGTTATAATTTGTCATTTCCTGTGAGCTTCTCCGCTTTCTTCGCTATTCGATTTCTCACCCACATCCTGCTCTGGACGTTTTGATTTGCTGATCGCTTTTCTTTCAAAATTATTTGAATGAATGAACGGTGATACCATCAATGACTATACATTAAACATGATGTCTTTGATTGTAAAAAAATGTTTTAAACATGCTGTCACATAGATTTTGACACACATGTGTGCTTTACTAAATTTATTGAGCGTGTGGAAACCCACCTTGTGCCATGTGACTAAATTGAAACTACCAGAAAATTTGCTTGTTGCATGCACCGTTTCATTCTGATTTTATTTATATGAGTTTGCAGTTTGTACTTGTATCGTTTCAAAAGAGTTGGCGTAGGACCTAATACTCATAATATAGTATTTCCAAATTTTGTATGGTTTAATTTTATATAGTAAATTTTTCTAGCGCGCCACAATTTTTTAATCATTTTTTTTTATTCTTGGCTGTAAAGCTGAAGACGGTATTATACTGAAAGAAATGATTCAATGAGACACGCATCAACTAAATATCGCAACTGCACAAATAGGTTACACATACCTATGCATTTCCAGTTATTCATTCACTTCCGGTCTTTGAAAATCTGATAAAAACACTTTGACAATGATGCCGTTGTCATCAAATTTCACAGGAAGAATTTTATGCAACCAACAAACCTGCCTTTTAAATTTTTAATAAGCCGAAAGCAAAAGCAAAAAAAATATATATATAATTTTGCACTGTAACAACAAAAGCTGCAAGGTACAAAGGCAAATATGTACATATGTATAATATGTAACGGATCTGTCAAAACCATCCTTTTCCCTTATCCGCTGCAATTACTTACATACTCTATTCGCTTTTAATTCTGTTCCA
>JAHZMZ010004240.1:0-13298 GCA_027743805.1 Lepidocyrtoides sp. E14 | reverse complement strand
ACACCTCCTCCACCTCCAAGACCACCGCCCAACCCAAGCCCGTTCATCTGTCGAAGTACATTCTAAATTTTAAACAATGAGCATAACATTGATTGTGGAAGTGTAAAATTTCTAATCAAGCTAGGGTTGTCTACATCTACAACAGGAGTAGTGCCGGCAGCGTTGTGTACCTGGAGGTAAGAAGTAAGACCCAGAAGCCCAAGTAGCCCCAGTGCAGAGTTACAGCTTTTCCTACACATACAATTAATAGTAAATCATTATTCTGTTTGAAAATTTTACCTGAACTAATGCCAGCAAACCTAGGAAGCCCAACATTCCTACCGCGCTTGAGTTCACCTCACTTTTCTTGTACTTATGATGACTTTGTATACAAAAAAGTATCAATGCGTTATATGTAAATATACCCTGATCAAATTAACCATTTTAAATGCAAGTTATTTGAAGTTTAAAACTTCATTTCATTCTTTTTACCCATGGCCATGACCCCAGCCCCAACCATGACTGTGACCATGTCCTCCTGCAGCCACCACGTTATCTTCCTCTGAACCTCCTCCTGATCCACCACCACCTCCTCCTACACTTGCGGGGTATGGATACTCATTTGGTGGGGGACTTTGAGAACCACCTGGTCCCAACAAATTGGTCGATGCAAAGGATGTCAACTGCCGTGGATTCCAACCTCCATAATCTAAAATGATCGTCAAGAGTTTCTTCCATCATACTAGCCATTATCATTATTGGGAGGGGCTGCTGGCTGACCAAAAGGGAATCATAATAATAATACTCCATAAAACTTACTTACAACTTACCAACTAATACATGATTTTTCGGAACTTTGTAAGTTGCGTACTGATGATCTCGTCGGGGTCTTTTGTTTAAAGGTGGTAACCGTTGATTTTCTCTTGTCAATGCGCTGACAGGTTTTGCACTTTCTAAGGAGCCCTTTTCATCATGATTTTGTCCTACTATAACTTTATCAAAATGAATGGAGGCAGTGGAAAAGGAAATTGTTATACTTGTTAGAAGTAAGCAGAAGCAAACAGGCGAGATTCTTACTATCCACATCGGCTTCATTTTGTAATTTGTAAAATACAACTCTTTTTGTGATATAATCTCCACTCTCCATCGAGACTTCAAACAGACTGAGCCCTGAATTGTAGCTGTTCAAGTAGTTTTGTAAGCAAAAATCCTGTCAATCCGAACCCATAGTCAGTGAAGAAGTAGATGACAGGAGGACAAAAAAGGAAGCTGTAAAACGGAATTGATGAGGACACGGTTTTATTTCCATCTATGTAACAAGGACGCACTCGGCCATGCTCCGATGGTCATCCTATCATTGTATCACGCTGACACTTTTCCCGTGACAAAACAAACAACAATAAAAAGAAAAATTGTAGTTTGAAGTAAACTTGTACCATGACTTTATTTCATTTAATAAAAACGTATGTACTTTAAGAGATGTGCTACTTTGAGAAAGATATTTTTTTATATCATCAAAAATCATGCAAACCTATTAAACATTATTTTTATATAACGTATTTAACGGAACATCAAAATTGTAAATGCAAGCAGGATTTATCGGACTGCTTTACTAAATGCAATGATAAAAAATTACCTCCTGTACAACATACACATACAAAATTTCAAAACTTAACGTAGTAAGAAATATTTTCATATGATAAAAATATTACGCTGACAAATCATGATCTCGGTACAACGTCAAGTCATAAATTTCGCAGATGACACGTCGTCCACCAAAGTAACGCCCATTCAGTGATGCCTTTGCTGTTTCGGCCTCTATTATAAATTTTTTAAAAATCAAGTTTAAAATATCAATAAATAAAAGCATCATTTTGTAAGTACATGACATGTACTGGTTTTATATTGAATTTTATGAACAAGTTACCGTTAGGATTCGTAAATTCCACAAATATTTTAACCACTACAGGTGCGTCCTCTTCTTCGGATTGCTTCTCTTGGTAGATGATTACACGCTCCACCGTTCCGTAACGATTACACTCCTCAGTAATTTCCTCCTGAAGGGTATCATCTACATCTTCAGGAGAGACCATGTTTTTGAGAACAATTACAGGAGAACTTTCGTTTCTCATCAGCTTTTGCATCACTAAATGTCTCGCACTTTGACCCTTGATGGATAGATTCTCTTGAGATGACAAACTGACATTTTCATTCTCCTCAACAAGCTTTTTCACCAATTCTTCCCGCTATTGGATTTAAAAAAATAATAGAATGAGATACTCGTTGACTTGATATGTTTCGAAAACAAAGAAGTTTTAATACGTAAATGTTTATTTAGTTAATAGTTACTTACTGCTGGATTTCCTCCTGCAATAGCAGCTGCTGCGGCTGCAGCAGCGGCAGCCGCCGCCGTGGCTGCGTTTGCTACGACGGCAGGATTCCCATATAAATTTGCTGGTAATGCTGAACTTACTGACTGAACAGTGCCCGCACTTAGCAATGCTGCCGCTGACACAGAGCTTGGAGTAGCTGTTTGAAGACCAAGTCCAGCTTGTGCCAATGTAGCTGGTGTGATCAATCTATTTGCTATGGTCGGCGCTAATGTCACAGGAAGAACTCCAACACCTGGTATGGCAAGACCAGGAGGTGGTACAGAAGATACTACCGGTGCATTTGACAGCCCTCCTGTCGTTCCTCCTAAAGCAGACGTAGTGCTAAGGGATGGTCCTAAGACTGAAGGTGCTCCTAGGGCTGTTGGAAGAGCTACACCAACAGCAGGGACTCCCGGTATTCCAGTAGAAGGTGTAACTACATTTGCTGCATGAATTGCTGCTGCGGTTACAGCACCGGCTTCATTCTTTGCCAAACCCAACGCTGCAGCAGTATTTGTGACTGCTTCCATTGCTTGAATTTTAGCAGTGGCAGCAGCAGCCGCAATGGCGGCTGCAGTTGGCATCGAACTTTGCGCAGGATTTGCTTGCTACAAAAGAGACCCAAGAACATTAAATAAACGTTATGTAATAGAATACATGTAGGATTAGATAATGCATTAAATACATAGTTCATGAAAGATTTCTCCAACTAACCTGTAAATCCATGTGTGAAAATTTGATTCTTGTGTCACGGCCACACTATATCATCAGAATATAATACAATGTATGAAATACATATTACGTTAGTCTATGGAGTGATAAATTACTGTACAACTGATATTAAAAAATAAAATGGCTTACTTTGATATTACGTCCTCCAATCATAACTCCATTCATTTGCTCTAATGCCAGCTGTGCAGCTTCTGGCAAGTCATATTCCACAAAAGCAAATCCTTTGTGTTTTTGGGCAACAGGATCCCACGACATATTGATGGTTTTTATGGGACCTAATACAGAACCATAATTAATGATACAAAATATTAATCATACTAAGTCATTTTTACGTGTCTTTTTAGTATTAACTTACCGAAAGGAGCAAAGGCTTGTCTGATAGTATCCTCTCGAAGCTCAAAACTTATACTGCCAATATAAACACGACACATCAGGACAAGTGCTTGATGCCGTTGAAGAGACTTTGCTTGCTGCTGTTGATGAGCTAAAGTTTGTTTCATGAGAACGTATTTTATGCTTTGCTCCATAGCGTACTTTTTTGCTCTGGCAAGGTCCTCTTGCTCACGTCGTTCCAGTTTAGGTAACGCAACCCCCAACACGCTTGCAGCGACATCTCGTTTAGCTCCTGGTCCTGCAATTACACAATTATTATTACTTAAATAATGAAATATTTCGCATTTTTCAACCTTGTAGTTTATAATAGTTGAAAAAATTCAAAAAAGATAATATTACCAGCAAGAAGTGGACCACTTTGGTTAAGATCTGATATTGGAATGCTTAGGAATTCGTTAGGCCCCAAGTCCTCAATTTTTTGGCGCTTCAGTAGAGGGTCCACATACACTCCAGCAACTGATGCACCTGCTAAAGGATTTAATACCGAAGCCATTGTCAAAGATGATAATCCTGCTGTTGAAGTAGTAAGAGTACAGTTGTTGGTCGAAAGCATTTTTATTGTGCCCAAAAGCGTGGTAGACAAACAAAACCCGGACATAAAATTGTAACAAACAAATAAAAACACATATATTAACAACACAACCAAGGATTAGTTAGCTGAGGCCTGAGACTGAGACAGCTTAACATGTATAAATAACATGGTATGATTTTGACAACTGTACTACAAACGAATAAACATTATGTCTATATAAAACTATATCAGTGAAAACACAAAACCACAGTTAATTGCACAAACTTGCAAAAACAAAAAAAAAAGATTATGGTTGGTAAAGACCGGGTGATAGTGGTCCAGACATTGAGTGAATGAAAATGTTAATGACGTATCTACAAATTGTGTACCACTAATTATCAATTTATCCAAAGCCGGTGTTTTTCAACCAAAATAAAAAAATAATATTGAACTAACCTGTCAGAGACATGTTAAAATCGGAATAAGTTTACTATTATGTATTCCGAATCCAAAGTGTACGAAAGCTTCTAATGATTAATGATCCAATAATAATGATTAATGATGGCGACGCTTCTTTTGAGGATGATGATTTCAATTAGCCAAGACCAACAACTCCACTGTTTTACTACACTCGTCCACTCCTCCTCCTCCTTAATGAAGGAAGACAATGATACTTCAATTTTACGATTTAGAATTATTTGATAATGAATTTGAGCCAAAATTTTAACTGACTTTCTACAACTGACCAGTCAGTTATGTGTCTAGTAAGAAAATGAATTAAAGTGTTCCAGATCAACCTACACCTACAGCATACCAGAAAACACAGTGAACAAAATCTTCATTTGTGTTTTCGTTTTCTGGAAAAAAATTTGTTTATAGGTTTTCTTAAATTTACCGGAATTTTACTTTATGCTTTCAACTTTGTTAAGACTATCTCGTTCCCCCGTTAGTTATTTGCTGATTCCGTATCTTAGCTCAGATAGCATAAATTACTGTTTGTTTAACTGCTTGCTTACCTCCTTCTTGACTCTTGACTCAGGCTGGATGACAGCTGCTGTGCGGGCCGTGTATTTTCCTGTAAGACAGCTGTCTTTGTTTTTTTGATGTTATGTCGTTGTCGTTGTTGTCGGTTGCTCTAAAAACGGAGAACAAGTTTGTTTGATGCAGATGCAGATGTAGAGTGCGGGCTTTCTTTCTTATTGTGTATTGTGACTTGTTTGCTTGTGAGCATTTTTAATTTTTCATAATAAATTACAGTTTTCTGTTGTTGCTAATTTTGTATAAAGTAAATTGCAGTAGTAGTGTTCCAATTGGTTCAGAGAAAAGTCTGATTGTTAATAATTCCAATTTTTACCAAGCACATCAAACCTAACAGTAAAGTTTTTACTGAAAAAACATCATGGTTTTTACTAAAGTTAATCAAGAAAATGAAGGAGTGTCCGTTGGAACTCCCAACAAGGCAAGGACCAAATCAAGTCTTGGAAAATCCGTTGCTCAACCAAAGTCGTTAATACCCGTACCTAGAGGAGCGTCTTGCTCTCCAAAAAATGATGAAAATGCCTCTCCTGCAATTCCGAAGGCTCAAAATCAAAAGGTAAGAAGATATCACTGAAAAATTAACAATTTTGTTTTAAACGATGCTGATGTTCAGAACAAAACTGCCGTTTAGCGCCATGTAAGATGTTTAAGATAATTCAAAATTGTAGGTTCGTCGGCCTCTTGCACCAACGCAGCATGCGGAGTCTCCTGTTAGGAAGTCAGTTGGTAAGATTACTACGGCGAAGCAGAGTGATCAAAAAAAGACACCAGCGAAAGTTCCAGACTCGCAAAGGAAGGCTGTTGGCACTACTACGGAAATAAAAGGCTTGCCCGCAGGGGCTCAGCTTCATCGAAACTTCCCAGGTACTCCACAAAACTCGCCACGAAAGTCAAAATCAAAAAAATCTGTAACGCAGGGGGATACGCGCAGTGCTTCGAAATTAGAGGCAGAACAGAAATCTGAAGGTAAGTATAATCTGAATTTGGACACCAAGATAGTATTACGAGTACTTGATTGTTATGGTATGTAATGTTCTGATGTGTCATATGTACATAATTTATCTCAGAGAATGAATCTATTGCATACTGGAAGGAATTAGCGGAGGCTCGACGGCAAGCGTTGGAGGATGCTTTGCAGGATAATTATGAACTTCATAAACAAGTAGAAGAGCTGGAGAAAGAAAATTTCAATTTAGAAGAAATTGTTAAGGAAGCTGAAAAGCTTGCTGTGATGGTTAGTGTAAGTGAGCATACAACTTAAAATGCATGGTTTTACTCAGACTCGTATGAGTCATTTGCTTATATGAATTATTTGAGTATTAGTTTGTTTTGTGATTTTAGGATGCTGCTCAAGAGATCGAATTGTCAAACGATGAATCTGGAATTGTTGAAACGGGTGAAGGTACAGAAATTGCTGTTTGAACTAGCAATTGAAGTTTAACAAGTACAGTAAGGGATAAAGGATTAAAATCAAAATTGTCTTCATCATAATGCATTAGAATAAGTATGTTAGATTCAATAAAATACTAAGGAATAAAGGATTGAAATCAAAATTGTCTTCATCATAATGCATTTGAACAAGTATGTCAGACTAAATACTAGGATAACACCGTACTATGAGACATTGTGTATGATGTAATTAATTAATTACATACTACACTTACTACTTACATATAATATACAAGTTACATGTTACATATGAATGAAAAGTATTTTTAGTTTATTGTCATTTCAAAATATTTTTTATGAAATGTGTTATTTGGTTGTTTTATATGGTTTATATATTTTAATTAACATTTTATCACAAAATAAAACGATTGTAAGAATGCTAGTTTATTTTTTTAAATACTTATTTGTTCATACCTTACGCTTAATTTTGCAGTTGATTGAATATAGCTGACATGAAAAAGCCCAAATCTCATCAACAATATCACAAACTGCAAGATAGCTGCAAGTTGCATTGCAAGTTATTGCATCAAATTCACACGAGCCATGAGGAAAAATATATCGTTGAATTTCTGTCGGAGATTTGGTCACGTTGTTTGTTGTTTCTCACTTTCCCTTTTAATTAGCAATGAAATCAAACATTTTCATAATTGACCGTTCTTTCCTTTCTATTCGTATTATTACTGTTCATGATTTTTAATTCTTGTGAATTTTATATCTCTCCTCCCCATATCTCTCGGTGTCCTACTTACTTGGTGTATATATTACATAATAAATTTTATCAATTTGGATTATGAATTTTTTTATTAATAAAAGAAAGGACCGATTGACCACAATCAATTTTACTTGTGTTTCATTCACCATACTTTATCTTTTTCATTGGTTGATGTACCAATATTTTATAATGTAGTTTACCATATATCGTACGTATCATGAATGAAATAAAAAATCACTTCCAACTTTTACTGCTCAATCCAGTTGATAGTCATCTTATAAATGAAACATATTTAGAAGGTGACGGTAATTTTTATTATTCCTCGTAATAGCTATAAATTACTATTTCTTACAACTATCATATTATCTTTTAGCCTGACTCACATAAAGATTATCAGTAATGACTGTACACTTGTCGTCATATAACAAAGTTCTCTACTCTACTATGCTTTAGTATAATGTGGAGTATATGGATCCAATGATAATTGTTATTAGCAGAGATCAATAAAGATAATCAGGAAATGTTTTTGCCAAAGGGGCTATTACGCCCCTAGGTAGTCCATAATCATCAAGAAAAAGAATGTCATGCATAAAAAATGCTACTACTTATTGTATTACTTACTTAGTGACAGGCTGACACTGTATCAGCACACCTTTGGTTTATTTTCTGCATTATGCAATGAAATGAACACAAATTTCTAGATGAACTTGTACTTTTGTGTGATGAGAAATGAAGATGACGACGTAAGAATGAGTGACATGTATAGGGGCTCATGATTCATGTTGATGATGAACCGTGGGAATATTTTTGTTCATATATCACACAGCACCAAGTTGTTGCGCCATTATCATCATCATCATCATCAACAGGAGTAAAATCTCCATCAGTATTTTGTACTCTGTTGCATCAGTAGTACGTGTAACAAAAGTCCAGCAAAATATAGGCACCTTGTCATGACCGTGGTGATGTTGTGCTTGTTTTTATGACCAACAAATTGCGGCAAATTATTATATGACGCATGAATATAAAACTCGTTCTGGCTGCTTATGATGGATGACCAATCTGAAAAAGAGCTCAATTTACAGGTAAAATTAGAATGGAACAAAAGGTATCTATGAAAGCATTGTTTTTATAACTTTTTAACCACTAAAACCTGTCAAGATGAGAGAATAATTATTTCAAAGCTTTCAAAATATAATACTGAAAATATAAAAAGGCCATCCAATTTAAAACTACCTACATCAGGTTTCATAAACTGATTATACATTTAAGTTCTTTTGTGATAATAATTTCAAGTGCAAGTTCGCAAAGAAAATGTGCAGTTTCAATTTTAAATCATTACATGTGTGGTTACTTCATAATGAATTTTCGTGTAAAAACAAAAGATATGGTGACGCTGATAAAAAAGTAATCATGCTGAGCAGCAAGCAGCATTAATTCAAGTAATTTGTAATTGTGACTTTTAAAGTTTGCTTTATCTTTAACGATGATTGCGCTCCTCATGCTTAGTCCTCATTGCCAACATTTTGTTTGGCTAGTACTTAAGTAGTACGTAGTAAATACAAGACGATTTCATACATTTAAAGTGGAAATTGCTTCAAATGCAAATAGTCTTGAAAGTTTACTTGAATTCCCTTACCTAAGCTATTTTATGCGATGTTGTTAAAAATAATGGAATTTAATGGATCATGAAAGATGTGCAAGGCACATGTGAGTAAAGAGTTCAGTATCATAATATTTTAGTGATGTTCCCAAATATATAAAATATTATGAGGCAATAGTGTACCGCGATATGATAAGCAGTAAGTACAACCAACATTGTAACTGTTTACTGCACATATTCGCTGTTTTTTTGTTTTCTCATGGAATAAAGGTCACCCAGCCATGAAATGATGAAAATAATGTGCATGTAAATGTCTATGAATAAATATTATTTAACAAGCTGCTTTAACAGCAAATAAATTTGTACTTACACAGTACACAATGATAGAAAAAATAAAATTGTAAGCCTACTCACTAAAGTGAACATAGGTAATAGGTATATGTTTTTAAATCTACTGGCAAGTTATTAACTACTGACACGCCCAATTAAAACCCCTCAATAAAATCTTGCCGTTCCATTATTATAGGCATACACATACAAACACATAGTTTCTTTACCAATCTAATTTCTTGTTCATAGTATTGTCTAACAGCAAATAATTATTATTATCATTTATTAGTAACCTCGCCTTTTGCCTTTCCTTCGAGCAAAAAAAATGTTCCACAGTTAGTACTACTACTAGTAGCACCACTAGACATCATTACCAACATACAATATTATATCAATTAAACTATATTACCTACCATAATAATACTAATTCGATCAATTAAAGTCAGAATTAACTTAACATGAAGGGGCAGACCTAATACTTTGTGCATAATGCAGAATTATTTTAGTACACGTGACATGAGCCTGAAATCCTTTCAATTTCGTTTCCTTCAGATTTACTGTTACTACTCAATGCACATTGGTAAATTGGCAATACTCATCAATGAAGAAGACGCTTCATCAAAAGCGTAAAGCAGCGTCGCCCATTCACTCATGCGTTACTTTTGTAATAAAATGACCACTGCTCATTGCACACTTATTCTAAGATACTTGCCGCTGCAAATACATACATTGCAATAGCTAATGATGCTTAATGATTAGTTCTGTAAGAAGAATTTTCGTGCAAGTATATGCATAGCGTAGGTGGTGGTGGCGGTAGTTACGTTATAATAAAGTTACTACTGCTATTAAACTAGTCAAGTGTGTGATGAAGGAAAGGTAAGTTTTTTTTTGCAGACGTATTCATGCATAATTTGCATGCATTGCAAACATGCCAGGTAATATGAATGAACGACTGCAAGTTTTTAAAAAATTCAATGTTTATGAAACTGCCTGTTTTCTTGATTCTTGTTTGCATGGACTATGAAATGAAATATTATTATGCTTTCGTTCTGGTACAAAAAGTATTGGTTATCATTCATATGCATGCCTTGTTATTAATTTACTGAGCATTTTCAGTCCAGGTTGCTCCTTTCAATTTTCATTGTTATTTTTTTCCTTGTGTAGTTCATTTTGTTGCAGTGATTAGTACGGTTCTGAAGTTATACCTTGCTAGAAGGTCATGGGGCATGACTGATGCGTGATGAGAATTACCCATCATTGCACTGTGAACATCGAGCTTAGCAGCAATCATCCACTACGGCAGTGTAGCCCTGATAAGATTCAATCTTTGTCAGTTTCAGTACAATAAGTTTCTTTTCAAATATAGAGTTTTTGTCTGAAAATTGGTTTTTGGAAAGGATTCTGTGTGCTGGGGAAACTACAAAGGAAATTTTCAAGTTTGCTAAAGATTTTTTTCGCGTTTAATGTAAACTGGTAGTGTTTGTGTATAAGTAGGTTTTGCAAAATGGCACGACTTGTGTTTGCAACCCTGCTAGTCTTGGGAATATTTTGTGGAAGGTACGCTAACGCGCAAATCTTTTTGGCGGAGGCTTACTCGGAAGGAAGCTGTATAAAACCTCCACCACCAAAAAACCAAATTGATGCCAATTGGGTCCGTCATTGAGCATACAAAATCCTTTATACCTAATTAATACAATTTTTTACAACCAATTGAATAAAGCATTAAAATGACTGAATTTATTTTCAAAACAATAAAAATCCTCAATAGTTGGTGTCACAAAAGACCTTTTACGTTCCTCTGGCCAGCCAAAGTGCTTTCCACAGGTATGCGGAAACATTCATCAGCAGAGTTGGAGTAACAGAAGACGACATACATTCCATGTGTATGACCATTGACTTGGTTTCCAGGTTTGAGCTTGAACCTAATTTGAATTTGCTAACTTTACTTGTACGAGACCTTTGTATTTTTAATTAAGTGTCGTATGGCATCCATCTTTACATGTAAAACGGTTTCTTCAATTGAACGCAGTGGTCCAGGTTTAAACATCACCAACACTGGTTTTGACCTTCGTGACTTTCGTCAATCCTGTCAAGCTGGAGACGTTGCTGGTCACTTTTTTTGCGTTCCTGTTCAAGGCTCTGCTGGAACCAACCCTCCGAGAGCAGGCAAAGCTGACTTTTATATCGCCTCTACCGACAATAATTCCTTCCTTTTCATCGTTCGCTGTATAGATGGGTTTTTCAAGGACTACCTACTTCTCACCACAAAGCCTGCAATTTCCCAGGATCTTTATACGAAGGCTGCACAATCTGCAAGGGAACTTGGGTTTGATGAGAGGAGGGTTGAAGTGATGCCGTATAACACGTGTCTGCGGTCCGACCGTTTCATTTCTGCCGTCAACTTTGCCCCAGAAAGTAGAAGCCGTATTCCCGCACCCACAGGCTATGGAATCCCACCATTTTCTAATGCGCCATATTTAGGGTCCAACGATTTACGTGGGACTGGAGGAAACGGGCAGCAACATCAAGGACCGATAGTACCCCCAGGGCCATTCCCACCATTTAGAAAGTAGAGATGGTCTAATACTATTGCTGAGCTATGTTTTGAATATTTATTACTTTGACTTAAATACTTTCCGTCTTTCGCATCAATAAAAGTTAACGAAGATCGAAAAACCGTTTTAAATGTTATAAAATACAAGAGCGAGTAAAAATGGTACAGACAGACAAAGATTTCATCTGCATTAATTTCACATCACACCTTTTGCCTTAATTGGATTAATACAAAAGTCAAGTTCAGCATGCCAATTTTAACATTGCCGTTGGCTGTATTTGAAGAAGTGTCTCCAAATGATGTGTCACAAATCATGTAATAAAAAGTAGCCGTAAGTGTGTATGGGTGTGTCAGTAGTTATAGCATAGCATAGCATGCAGCACTCCACACCTCACAACATTATTACAAGTGACACATCATGAGTAACGCATGACTCATGACAATCAACAGGAATAACAGGATGCTAAATACAGACCAATTAGTTTTATTAAACTCTTTTAGGCCCTGATTCATTTCCAGGCTCTGCTGAGAAGTGATACTGGTAGTACTGTGGTGTTTCAAGTCGACATTGCCGACTTGTTGTAATTTCCTTGTAAGTGGCTAATTTTTTGCTCCGTTTTGGAGTCACGACTCCAAGGTACTCCAATATTAGTACCTCAACTCGCTATAGTAACATAATGGGACGAGTAACAAACGGGACCGAGAGAAAAGAAGTAGTATTTTTGCAGATTTGCAAAATTCAACCATTCAATGATATTCGCTGAGTTAATTTTTTTGGTATTTGCGATTCCAGTAGTTTATAACTTGAAATTTGGCAAGTCCAATTGAAACGAGTCGTTTACTTAATTATTACAAATTCGGATCCACCCTTTTGCAGTTCTGAAACTCCACACCGCCAAAAATCCATGAAAGGTACTCCTCTATCTAGTTATTTTTAGACTATGGTTTTGCTATGTATATTAAGTGCGTAGGGCGTACCTCTGTGAGATTCATTGAAATGCTTCACTTCCTCAGTGAATGCATTTACATAATATGCATATTGACACTACTAGGAAAAGTTTTGCAATCCTCCTGAGGCACACCGTCCTGCATGCATTATTTTTAAACAATTTAAAAATTTAATCATCTTTTCCACTTGGTAGATCCGATAAATTAATACGATGGTGTGGCCCACTCTTGATCAAGTTGTCTTGATCATTCTCTCATTATTACTTCCCCCAGCCGCTGTGGTCCTCATGGACGGATGTGGATTTCATTTGTGCTTGAACGTTATTCTTACACTCATGGGATTCCTTCCTGGCATAGTGCATGCACTGTATCTTGTCGCCAAACAACTTAGTAATCCTTCGAAAGCGAAAAGAGGATAGTGAACCAGGGGAGGACCTGGACGAAGCACGCAGTAAAGCGAGTTCTTGATGATATCATTTGAAAATGAACAATGTATACACTACACATTATGAATATTTACATAATACATTAGACGCTAACTTTCATTTTAAACCTAATGTTTGACAGAAAAATCTGTACACAGTACACACAGAATTTAGTATATTTTGCCTCCTGACACAAACATCAACCGCTCTATAACAAGTTATGAATAAATTCGTCCAATTAACCGTTGACAT
>JAHZMZ010004239.1:0-11976 GCA_027743805.1 Lepidocyrtoides sp. E14 | reverse complement strand
CCACCTAATAAATGAAGTAGAAATTTTCCAAAGTCAAATGAAAATCATCTTTTGAATTCACATTAAGTGATTTTGAGCATCCCTACAAAAATTAAAAGAGTTTGGATTGTTCTGCAGGCGAATCACTTATTTATGCATTAAACACATATTCATGAATATTTTTGCTGCATTAAGTACATTGGATTGTAAAGAAAGATGATAGTTTCAATTTTGGATGACGATAAGGCCAAGGGTCCTTCAAGCAGAAAACTATTATTATAATCGTAGCGTATGCGTAGTAAATAAGTAAGCTGTACGAAGAGGAGCCTTATTCTTTTAATGTTTACCTATGCTAGGCTGTATTACTGTTTCAATTATAAAAATGTATTACAAATTGATATTTAAAAGTCTCATGAAATGATATAAATATAATCAGATTCATTGTATTGTAGGTTGGTTACTGGTTAGGTATGCCTTCTTGGCCCATATAATTAGCTTGATTGTAAAAAATACATTATTTACTGCTCGAAATGCGAATTTGTAAATAAATTTTGTATGTAAAATTT
Source organism: Lepidocyrtoides sp. E14 (assembly GCA_027743805.1). Lineage (NCBI taxonomy): Eukaryota > Metazoa > Arthropoda > Collembola > Entomobryomorpha > Entomobryidae > Lepidocyrtoides > Lepidocyrtoides sp. E14. The sequence goes on along the minus strand of JAHZMZ010004239.1, from coordinate 11,431 downwards.
TTTGGTTGAAAACTACATAGTTTCTTGCATTGTATGATATGCAAAGAAATATTATGTTTTATTATGACAAACAGTAATGGTAGTAGAACAAGAGCGTAAGGATCATCGTTATTTAATGGACGTTTCGCATAAACGAATTTTTTACTGTTGCTTTTGGTACATAAATGATATCCTTATTATTATTAGCATCTCCTTCTTTCCATATTTTTGTAGTCTTACATGATGCTCACAAATAGAATAGGTATAGAAACTGCAGATGCTGACAAAACTATTGACCATAAGCAAAACGAGTAAAGGGATAACGATAATAACGGACGGACGCATCAAGAGAATGTAAAATACGTTCGAGTACAGTGTTACTCGCGTCCACTGCGAATAACTGCGTTACACGCTACAAATGTTATCATTATACAACCGAATTGTAAAATGCATATTATTATGGTTCCGCGAAGGGAAAGGGGAATGAACAATCGGAGGCATTGACTTGAGCTGCTGTAAGATCATCGAATGGCAACCAGTTGACATTGTCATTGGTCGTGGTCACTAGCCAGTTATCATTGCAGTAATGCTAATCAGTGACACTATCAATATACCATTTTTGATGGATATATTTAATAAGCATTTGCATCACACTACTTGCTACTCGTGAAGCAAATCATCCATCTTCGGGTTAAAGTGCTCCATTGAGATAAATAGCATTTGTGTTCATCTACTGGATAGCATTGAAAATTTACGCATTTGCAATAATAAAGATTTTCATGTGTTATTTCGCCCAATGGAAAGGTGACAGTGCTGCGCTGGATTGAATTGCCTTACGCCTGATGAAGACCATGAAATTCTTTAACACTTCTCCTGCAGGGTCTCTGTCAAGTTTGCAATTATGTTTTTCCACTTCCACCGTGCTGTTGTTGAAAGAATTTTCAACAGCATGCAGCAACTTTGTTATTTTTGTAAGGCGACCTTTACCATTACCATTGTAATGCAAAGTGCAAATAAACAAAAATGGCAACCATTTAACTTGTGTAATGGAATCACTAAAGTTCATTCATTTACTTTACCATGTATTGCTATTGATCATACTGATGATTAGCGTGACTACCAGCACCAGGTAAATTACTTTCATGATCATGAGGCTCTGCAACATTGTCAATAATAAACATGAAAATGGAATAAAATATGCATATTGTGTCCTTCTATTAGTACGTAATTAAACCTTGTTTGCCTATTTTATAGAGTTCACTCAGTTCAAATATCAAGATACCGGATGCAGGTTTAATGGAAAAAAACCTTCACAATGCAACCAAATGCAATTCTTAGTAATCAAATCCAAGTCGTATAATGTGCGTGTTACAGGATGGTAGAAAGAAAGATTTTTATTTTTAAGTGCAAAAAAGTGTATATCCATCTTCAATCCAAGCGTTGTTTTACCACACTTTATAATTACCAGTATATACACACTAGTGTATTGTTAGTTCTTATCCTGAAATTTGCTTCTATATTGTTGCAATCAGACGAACAGTCGCGTTTGCGTAGTGTTCAGCAAGAGGACGAGATGGGCAATGTGTTTTTTTAATTGAACAAAGCAAAGCACTCGTGTGTGTATAAACGGCCGCGTGTATCTCAAAGTCCTTTACTTCTACATAAACTGTTTAACGATCATTATCAAACTAGTATTAGTTGGTGAAGCTTTTTTGTGCTAGTTAGTAACACACTTATAGGTCCCTTATTATGATGAGTACGATTCTTCTTCTCTTGTAAAGGTATAGTTAGTAGGTCAGTAGTTGAAGGCGTTATGCGCATAATATGTAATGCATTTCATTAGAGCTTTTAAGACCCGTTTTGGCAAAATTTTAGCATATTATGTATCAATTTGCTTCTTGAACTTACTTACTTATAAGTCATTCATTGTCAGTTTTTTGTTTGGCCTGGTACGCCAAGAAGCTATACGTGAGAAGATCAAAGTGTAGAGCGGGCTTGTGATATTAGGTATTTGTGTTGAAGGTGTGAACAAACTATGACTTTACTTGATCCCTTAATAAATGTTAATTATTATTATTGTCTGCGAGATTACGTTGCTTTATTCCTCCAGTAGTGTGTCACTTCAAGAGGGGACTCGGCGCGACCATTCTTTGTTTCTGCCGTACTAGTGTTTTTCAAATTTTAGTTTAAAGTTTGCATACGTGAGATGTGATGTGTTATCTTCACGCGGTTATTCTCAGGTCTAGTGAATATTCTGCAGTGTATATGATCAGTTGACGATTTTTTAGTGAGAGGGAAATGTGACAAACGTCCCAAGTCAGTGTGTAGTTACTCCCTATTAGGAATTTTTCATTGAGCTGGAAAAGACGGTAAAATACAATATTCAAAATATATAATGCATGTTAGCAATGAAAAATTGTGCCATTTATATTGTCCTGTACAGGAAGAAATTTTTTTTATAAACATTCATTGTCATCTTTGCTTATGGAATGATTACACCAATAATCATCAGATTAAATCTCTAAACCGAAAATAAGCAACCATAGCAATGCATTTTTAAAATGGATTATGGAATCTAGAGGAAATGTTTCTGTTTGTGGTGTGACATGATTCATTTGAATCATTTTTGCTAGTTGCCAAAGAAATTTGGTGCATATTTGACATGGTTTGAAATCTAGAACACAACGTCAAAGACATAATTTGAATGAAGATTAGTCCCTTTGTATCGCATTATGAAAAAAATAATCACTAAACATGCTGAAAATGTGTCTAAACTCGATATAGAATTAAGAATTGCATACTGCATATAAATGTACGTAGTTTGTTCTAGACAGTTGGTTAACCGCAGACTACCAAACTTTAAACATTTTCAACATCTGAATTCTGAAAAAGTTCTGTGACAACGAGCTGCATTGAATTCGTTAGTCTCTGGTGAACGTAAATGTCAAAAGATGTTTAAAATTTCTTACTCCGCTCCACTTCACGTTATTGATACTTTGACATGTACTTTTCGTGACACGTTGTTATTAGTGACTATAATAGCATCAAATATTTTACTGTTTTATAGCTAGCTCCCTTTTAAGTGTCTTATGTCATTGTCTTCGTAAAAAAATCGACAACGGAGGTGTTTATTTACGCAGTGTGAACTCGGTTATGAAATGCATGCAATATCGAAAATTGGGAATTGTAGTACTTTTTACCTATAAATATTGCATGTGTTTACACATGCACGTACGCACGCATGTAACGTTTGGCTTGACTCTGTGAGGAAATTTTTACAACATAAGAAGTATGCTACGTATATGGCAAACTTTTTGGGAGGATAGATGTTTAGGTAGATTATAAAAATATTAAACATAAAATTTTGTAATTCACCAAAAGTTTTGATGATTAATTCCGAAATGTCTAATGGTCAATAGACAATAAGATTTGCTTTCCTGTGTACTTGTGTTCCTTCAAATATTCAAGTCATTAATGTGGGATCTTCCAGGTAAAACTATTGCTGAAATTAGTAACAGTACCATTCAGACTACAACAACTCATTCTCCTGTATTTGGCCAATTAGACATAATATATGAAAATTAGTGTTAGCAATTCCATTTCACGTCTCTGTGTACTTACCAGAGAATTATCCCTCATAACAGTTACAGTAATGAAAAGTGGCGTCATCAGATTCCGTATTATTATTACATTTTAAAAAGTGCGCACAGAATGGTACATGACACATGCTAAGCGGCAGTACAAATACATTGTAATACGGTGATAGGAGCTCGCAAATAAAAAAAATGTAATATTTTGAATTTTATTTGAAGAAAAATACTACGTTTGCTTTTTGTACCTTTTCCAACTTCAAACGTACTGACACCGCAAATTATCGTCATTATAATATGCTGCAGCTACAACACAGCAAAACGCCATTAACCAAAGCTTATATGAGGCTGGGAATTATGAGGGAGGCTATAAAATTGTTAAGGAAGTAACGAGTCAAGGCTTTTTAGGCCAAAAAGACACTATTCCCGAGCGTTGCATTTTGCTTTGAGAATGACATGGTATTGCATTGGTATGATGAATGTGGCGGTGATGACTCGATGTTTGCCCTAAGAATATTGAAATTTATAGTATATTGCCAACCACCCATGTAAACATGCTTTGTGTAGTTTAATGATTCCTTATTATTTGAAGTTTTGATTCTAAACTGTAATCATTAAAAAGTATATTTTACATCTTTTCTTATAAACTGCAGGTAGCAAAAAGACCTTAGAACCATTTTTTTCTATTTAGATCTACATCATTTAGTACACTTTGCTGACGAGAGAAGCCATTTTATCACAATGCCCCCTTTTAGCCACTTTTGTAATAGAAGGACAACGATGTTGGTGTGGCATGTCTTGGAAGCCCAGTTTACCACAATAATACCCTTGTTCGTAACAGTTACAAATGGGACTATTTATTTGCATTTTGAAAAGACCCAAGTTTATAAATGATTGCCTAACACTTTCTAGTGTAAATGTATTAATGTAACATAGGTACTTACTGCATAATTCCTTGATTCTTAAACAAAGCATTAAAGCTGCCCAAAAAATTATGATACAATGCGATTATAATTGATGCACATATAGTTTGCACAAATCTTGAAAAAAATCTGACAAAAGTGCATGGTATATCTATTATCGTTATAATCATCTCAAAGGTGTCTTTGATTAAGCAATATAATTGTTTGTAGTGCGTTTATAAATCTTTAAGACTGACTACGATACATTTGGTCTATATATATTTTATTAATCTTGAACTTGGATGATGATGATCTTGTGCAAATGCAAACTCAGACGATATGCAACCAATGCAACAACAAGATGTTCTTACGTTTCAATGCTCCACTATACATTGTTGCTCAATTTTTCGTTTTAATTGCACACTCTTTCTAGCTGAATGCTAGTTATGCTGTATAAGTCGTCGTATATCGTTTGTGTTGTGGTTATAGGTATGTGTATTATTCTGCGTATAATAATATACTTGATTTTAATGGCAGTGTCAGTAGTAACAATTATGCACCATTTTAATCAAATGGCAATGGCCGAGAAACGCAGAAAGCCATATTTATAAAGACAGTTGGGCTGGAAATATCGGTTTCAAAGAATGCAGAGTTGCGTGTGTGTGTAATAGTTTTTATCATGGGTTTAAATAATACCTGTGACCTGAGTACGTCATAGTAAGAGGCATAACTAATTCATAATTTCATAGTTCTGATGTGACTTTGTCATCATCGTTCCTTTGTTAAATACCGCTTCATATATAAAGAGGTATCTCTTAATGAAAATATTCCACCATTTTCTTACAGAAAGCAGTTTACATAGCTGAAATGAGAAAATGAAGTCAGGAGCGAAAGAAAAAGGTCACCTTGAATTTGCTTACAGCACTGTAATGAAAACGTGGACACGCGACAAGCTACATGATAATATCATACCATTTTATGGTTTCGTTCTGGCAAATTATAATTCAAATTTCATCCAGCATTCTGACTTGTTATTATGTTATGATGTACAGACGAAAGATTTAATTTAATGAGTTCTTGCCCTCTTTTTATTTATATAAATACATGATATTAGCAACTGCTCACCACAAAAGTCATAAATATGGAGTGAAGAAAAAAAATAGAAAAAAAATATTTTAAACATTTAAAAGGATTCAAGATAATAATATGCATTGAATAAGAAAAATAAATAGTGGACAATCCGTCTTGAAAGGTAACTTGAATTATGGCAATTAACACTTAACGAGGTGGAAGAGCTATCCTGTTGGAGCATGTAACCAGCTACTAAAACACCATGAAAAAAATTCCTAAACTCTTTCCGCTTACAAAACGTGTTACCTTCCTCAATCTTCCTTTATCAAAGGAGTTCATTGTTATACCAAGTTCAAATTGAATGGAATTGCATGATAATAAGTTAACCAGTGATAACAATTAAGATATACCGTATTCTGTTCTATCTTATTGGCAAAGCGCTGCTACGAATGCATCTTTTCATTAGATTGTGATTCATGTGTAGTGCGCATCACCAGACCAGTCGTGAAATTGTTTATAATTAGAACTCGAACATATCCGCATCCGTATTAACAACAATCATAGGACAATGACAACCCTCGCAATTTCGCCACCAAGCTTGACAGTGAGTGTCTACTATATAGCATAGGTACATTGCACTGCACTATTGGTGGCAGTACTATCTATAGATTTTGCCAAGTTGTCTAATTGATCAAAGCGACGTGTGTCAGCGTGGTTGTCTTTGTCTTATCACAAATCTAGCAATGTATAAAATACATATCCTGTATTCATAATTATTTTTGATAGCAAAAATAATTATCTATTCATCCAGGTTTTTGTGGCAGTAGCACTTGGCATAATCTCCATAAGTCCTGTAACTTGTGACAGTCGAGCCACAAAGAGGTTCACACTTGCTGACCATTGCAGTCGCAGTCACATTAATCGATTCTTTTCTACTATCTATTAAACCAATATTATGCAGTTTTGTCTTGGTATTTGCCTGCACATTTAGCATTTTTATTTAGATGAGGGGATCAATAAAGCCGAAGCAGTTTTCAATGATGTCTTCTTAGCTTACTACATGTCTTAATCACGCAATCAACGCTAATTATTGTACACATTTTCGTTTTATACCATTCTGATAATCCTGATAGCGAATATAATCAGAGAGACATAGCACTAGCACACACAGTGACAGTATGTAGATAGGGCTTCATGGATGAGCAGTGTCCCTTGACGTGTGAGCACTGAAACTTGAAACGTATATGAATTACTTGACAATTAAACTGACTTCTCGATTATTTTGTGATAATTGTTGGTAAATATAACAATATGAGAAAAGATAAGGCTAAATAAACGGCAGTGGTGCATCAAATGGTTTATAGAACATTTTCATACGGCGAAACGGCTAGTGAATGGAAAACCCACATTGATAAGTATTCTGAGTTTGATTTTTGTAATGCACTCAAGATATGGAATGATTCTGATTTAGACGACAAATTAGGGTCGTCAGTTGGTACACATGCATGTACTTGGTTTATCATATCCCACATCAAAATCAGTAAAATCGCATAATATTATGCTTTGCAGTAAATCTGCAGAATTGTTCTATTAGTCGAGTTAGAAAACGTAACGTAAACGTATTTAACTATTTGTATTTGAGAGTCGAGACGAAAAGATAATTTATCATTATATCACAATGAAAGGAACCTAGGAGGATACAATTAAGATATGTAACATACATTTAACTTACTCGTAAAAGGAATGAATTTACCATTTACCTAAACTTTTTATATATAGAGAGCATTTTATGCCAATGTATGTGCGTGCATCTGAATAAATTCATTATGCGTAAAATATTTTGCAGCCCAATTATACCTATTCACATCATGCCATTTATAATGTCAATGGTCAACACTTTCAATTAAACTATGAAACTATCTGAACATGAATCGTTTTGGTTAATTCTATACAACTTATATTCTCATTAATGTACTTTATATTTTACCGTCAAGCTAAATCCAGATTCTAGATTAGCTATAACCGTAACTCATTATTTTAGTTGCACAAAGATAACCTTGATCTAGCAGTAACATCCAACATTAAAGTTGTTGCTACAAAGTTGAAAGTCAAAAGTTATTAACCAAATAATGAGCTTGTCTTGCCTTAAATAAAAACTAAAATACAAGTTGAGAGGTAAAATTACGTCTATTTAGCAGATCTACTCAAGTTATGAGAGTATCGTGGCGACACCACCCGGCGGTCTTTATATTTTCAATAAATAGACAATTATGCATGCACAATGTTCAACATTCGTTTAATACAGTTTCAAGGTTGGCAGCAAATGTAAAAAGTTTTGTAGTTTGAAATTTGAATGGCATGATCAGATCATGATAATCTGGTGCTACCTGCTGTATTAAAGTACGTTTGCTTAAACTTTATAGGTGTAGTATTGGTGTATGCTTAAAATATAGGATTGATTATAAATCTTGATTTTGCTTCCCCTTGTCTAACTTTCTCCACATTTATATTAACTAATTCGTTAAATGTATGTAGGTATATTTTCATTTTCTCGGCCCCACTAGTTTCCACCGTTGAATGTTTCAACGTTACAGAGCTCCAAACTAAGCGCACATTCCATAACACAACATTTTCAAAAAGAATGATATACTATTTTCTATTTTCATGTTTCAGAAATTTTTGTTCCTGCATTCTTCCCATTGAACTGAAGAAACTTGCAACAAAGTAGTGTCTGTCAAAGTAAAACAGGACATCCTCTCCGTCCGGGTGGTTGTAGCGTGCTGAGTAATGTTTTGAGTTAAAGTTCAGTGATACAACTCACAAGGCAGAAACATGACTTTCAGCACAAAATCTGGAACTGTCGCAGGCATAGCGGCCGCCACTACCACCCTTTCCTTATTCTTCACAACGCTGACATCTGTTACAACAGCATCCTTAATTACAGTGATAACTGCTATACTGTCTGAAAACAGGGATAAAAGTGGTAGCTGGGTCCAGCATGCCAAAACGTTTCAAAAATACTTGGCCATATTCCAAAAGCATCTCAGCAAACTCAGAAAATTCTTGGAGGATGCCGTTCTATTTGTGTTCACTGCAACGTGGTTATTCCTGGCTGGCTTGCCGTATGGAATGTTGTTGTTCTGGCGATGGACCAATCTTCTCTACCTTCGAATTCGTTGGGGGATGTTAACAGATTTAGTTGATGGGTATGATATTATTGGAACAATTGATGAGCCAACCTCGAAGCAAGTGATCATGTCATTTAAGATCCTTAAGTGTCCATTTGAACTGGAAGATATTCGATCTCGGTGCGAGGAAACTGTTAGCAGAAGAGATGAGAGGGGTAACCTGATTTTCCGTAAATTTTTCCAATACTTGGATACAATTGGAGGATACTACTGTTGGAAGCCTGCGAAATTTGATATGAATCATCATGTACGTATTATGGACGGAGTAGATCCTCACAAGATTTTTAATGAAAATGAGGTGATGGAACTGTTATCCCAGCATGCAAATAAACAATTTGAACCAAAAAAGGCTCCTTGGGAAATTCTCATTATTCCCAAGTTTGCTTACAAGAAAGAGGGCGCTTCCGCTAACAAGACTGACAAGTTTGGAATGGTTATAAGAATTCATCATGGAATAGGCGATGGGTTTTCTCTGATGAAACTCATAATGCGAGACATGGCTGGAGAGGATCCTGAAAAGTACAAGCCTCCAGTTAAGGACCTTGGCAAGCCATGGCCCTGGTGGTATCGCATCTTTGCCTTCTTTTACATTTTATGGCATAGTCCTCGTTGCTTCTACAAGGAAATGAATGTAAAGGATTCTAACCCACTGCATAATGCAATGACGAAAGTAACAGGAGAAAAATTTATTGTATGGTCCGAACAAATAAACGTTAAATGGCTGAAAGAAATTAAAACGGAAATGAAAGTTGGAATGAATACAATGTTGTTTGGGGCTGTTGCTGGAGCATTACGATCATACATTTTGGAACAGGTTTTTTGCTTTACAATCTAGTAGGGAGTTGGTAGGTTTGGCAATACAAAGTTTTGAAACACTGTCACTAATTACATTTTTCCCTTGCCTAGAAGCATGGGTCCAGCAAGCTGCCTTCTGAAATTACCGCCTTGGTGCCTGCTCCTGCACCCAACCATCCCAACAATAAAATGACAAACAAGTTTGCAGTTGTAATGTATCCACTGGAATCAAAAAGCAGTGATCCTGGAGTCCGATGCGCTGCGATTGATAAAGCCGGGAAGGAAATTGCAGTGTCACCAGAGCCTCACGTTAACCTTTTCCTAACACAGCTTATCGGAGTAGCTCCAACCATGTTTTCAAAGTTTTTTATTTACAACACCCAATCCACTGTAGTGATTTCAAATCTACCCGGGCCAGATCGATTTATTAGCATTTGGGACAAGCCACTAATTGAAACAATGTTTTGGTTGCCTAATGTTGGCCATTCTGGGCTCGTTGCATGGTTCATGCAGAAGAGCTTACATACTAATAATGTGTATGAAATATGAACTCTTAAAAATTTGCAGGCGTTTCAGTGTCCTTCCTGTCATACAGAGATACTCTAAGAATTGGTATGACGGTAGACAAGGGCATAATCCCTCAAGGATTGCAAGGAGCGAGGCATCTAGTTAATTTAACAGTTCGAGAGCTGGAAAAAATGGCCAGGATAGTTGGCATTAATCACAAAGGGCACGGAATCAGTGATGATTTGCTATTTGAACCTGAGGTGCGACGACATAACTCTGAAGATGAACTAGAGGAGCTCCTTCTCCCGGATTCATCTCCACTGCAAACAACCCAGAGACGACGACGTAGCAAAAGCACCGAATTCAAAGATAGTGACTGCACATCTACTTCTTCAGAGGATTGTGGATTTGCCGACGAAGAAAGTGTGGAAGATGAAGAAGAATATATTCAAAAGAAATTTTTACCAGAGAAATTCCATAATGTTCGACCAGAACGTGATGAAGATACTGTGCTACATGAAAAGACGGAACTGAATATGGTTAGATCACGCAAACTTGAACACATGAAAACAGAGGAAACGTGAATTTAATCAAGTATTTTTACTTACTGTAGTATGATCATAGTTAAGACTTTGTACAAAGTTGTAAAATACGATAATTAATTATTAGTATTACTTTAAACCATAATGTTACATGACATATTACAATAAATTGTTCAGCAATATAATCATTTGATAGTTACAAATACGTGTTATTTAACAATTTTCTAAACTATATTTAAGAAAAATTGTGAAAAATAAGCAAGAAGTATTCAAGTAAAACTGTTGGGAAAACCTGTCTCCACGAGTGGAGTTGTCTCTACCTCCAAAATCGCCGCCGTTTCCATGAATGGAGTTGTCTCTACCTCCACGATGGCCGCCGTTTCCATGGATGGAGTTGTCTCCTGCGCAGGTTCATCGTTTTGGGTTGGCTTGGTGCGACTCGCACGTTTTCCTAAAATCCGAGATTATCACCATTAGTAGCCAATTCTTGAAAAATACATTGACATCAAAATAAGAGTCATATCAATATGCTCACAAGATAGACAATCGTCAGAGGAATAGAGTAAACTATATAGTGAAGAAAAGCCCATTTACCTCCAATGCATTCATTTTGAATGAGTCATTTATTTATTATTATGTATGATCGACCTGAAATGAACGGTTGCACCAGTGCAGTGTAACATAACGACCGAGTGAACAATACCTTCAGAACACAAAGACAGCTTAAAATGTAAGGTAAAATGGAAGAAAATTCCCGTGGTTACACTGGTATCCCAAACCTAGATTTTATCACACAGATTGCCTCCCTACTCTCTACTAAATTATAACAACGACTTGTGTAAAGTCAGAGAAGAAAG
>JAHZMZ010004238.1:0-11095 GCA_027743805.1 Lepidocyrtoides sp. E14 | reverse complement strand
GAACACCACTACCACCGCTAAACCACACCATCAAACCATTATTTTCCGGTGCCATCCCTCTCACTATCTCTCTATCTTTACGTTTCTTTTATATTCCTTTTAATAGCAAAGACCAACGTTTGAGTAAGTATGTACAATACATGATTATAGGAGGAGGCGACTAAATTGCAAGCATTTATTACCCTCCACTTTTTCTTCGCACGAGAAAAACACTGGCAATCTATACCAATGTGTGAATTATGGTGGTTTACCACTAGCGGAATAGGTACTTCTATTCAAAAAAAAACTTTGCTCCATTTATTTTCTTTATTTTTATTTCCAGGTGTCGTACTGTCACTTTGGAAGAAACAGCGCGAAGGCGGGCCGATCGAGTTCATAGGCCACGTGACTTGTAGAAACCAGGGTGTAAAATAAATCGAGCTTAAATTTTGTTACGAGTGCAATATTTTGATTTTGCAGTTGATAAAAATGCTTATACGATATTACTCTTTTATGTTTCATTCATGCAACTTGTTTGATAAATTAAACAAACCAATTAACCAATCAGTTTCTCTTTAAAATATCGTCAAGGAAAAATACGGATAAAAATGTTTTTCCTTGACGCTGAAAATGTTTTTTTTCTGTAACTAACATAAGAGTAAGTAATGGAGGAAAAGCATAAACTCAGTTGACTATTATTTTAGCCGAACGGTCATTTCCAAATCATGTGGAATTAGAGGACAGGTCAAAGACGAAATTTTCTTCGCTGATCGAAGTCTGATTGTGCCCCTAAGACAGTCAAAAGTTATGATGCGTTCAAATGAGAAGAAAAAGTAGAAGCATGTCGACTGTTTACTTTTATTAAAGTGGAAATCCTTTCCTCTTTTAGCTCACTTTTCCCATGTTTTTTTGATCCAAAGTTACATAAAGTTTTTACAGCAACAAGAAAAAGATGAGAATGAAATCAAAAAACATGAAGTGCAGTAGGCTTACATACTATAAAAGTGAATTCGACAATGCAATAAAGGAGCGCTTTGAAAACAAAAGAAACCCCTGTTTATTGAGTAGGAGGAGAAGGACGAGGACGATGGAAAATGGGATGGGACAAAAGTATGTGAAATGATAGCAATGAAAATCCTAGTTATAAGTATACCAGCGTCAGTGTATGCCCAGGTAGCAGCCAGCATCTCATCTCTGTTTTCACGATGGAGAAAAGAAAACGACGAATAATAATGCTTTGTTTTTAGAAAATAAAAAATGGGCTCAATTTAAACAAGGTTAAAAGAGTAAAATGCTATGTACACACAAATACAAAAGTAGGCAGTAGAATGAACATACTTATCGTACAAAGAGAATGAGAGAGAGAGAGAGAGAGAGAGATGGAAATTGGGATAAAAAGGTGATGGTGACGATGATGCAGAACAAGCAAGGTACATCAGTAAAGTAAGTGAGGTGAAGTAAGTAAGGTAACACAAGGAAGGAGAGAAAATGGGCGCACATTCATTTCCCAATATAAAGTAACTCTTTTCCTCTCCCTTTGCTTCACTTCTTTTTCCTGCCCAACACACTTGGATTGGAATGCAGTGTTATGTAGTTACAAGTATGTAAAGGCAAAACTAGTTGGGTTAGTTGCCGTTGGTGTGTACCTTGTACCCATCCAGCAGCCATAAATTTTCTTAACGGCAAAGGGAGGACTTATGCGAGTTACTGGAGTAGTAGTAGAGAAAAAGAGTAGTAGTGCTAGCAGTATGAATGAGATGAAGTGACGGAGTTGCCGTTTAACACATAAAAATTTTCTTACAGCGATCTGCTTGCTTGTAGTATGTACGTGTGTGTTGTATATGCATCAAGCAGGTTTACGACTCAACTTCACCAAGAGGTTAATCAGACGGAAGTTTCTTTCAAGCAATCTTTTTTCAAACGAACGATCATCCTTTTTTAACAATATTATAAGAAGAAGAAACAGTTTTTTATTTCCTGACTCAGGTCGACCTCGTTTGCCCTCCACTCACTGGAACGGGAAAACGACCAAGAAGAAAGGCATTCTCTGGTGTTTTTACCATTACTACTACGACTACTACCATCACAAGCGGTCCAATATTACAGGTGAAAAGCATAAATTCATGACTTTGTCCTTGTTGTATTTGAGAGAAAGAACAAATAAAAAAATGTGCTATGTGTGTGTGCGTTCGTCTATTCAAATGATTAAAGGATGGAAACACAGAGGCATGAAAAGGGAAGACGAGAGCAGAAAAAGGAAAATTGACAATTACCCTTTATTTATTTTGACGTAGATGTACAAAGCTGCTTTGATTAACTGTCAATGTTAAAATGGGACATCCTTCCCACCACAATTCCGCTAAGCAATTAAAGCTATAATCTTTCGCTGTTAAAGTCGTTACAAGTTTTATATGGGCACATTATGTAGATTTTATCGATAGTAAAAAAAGGTCGTCGAAAACGCATGAAAATGTTTGGAATGACGATGAAAATTGTAAATAAATAGTATCCACCATAATCTTCGTTACGATCTTCATCATCATCATCATTATCTACAAGGAAGAGAGAATATGTTGCAGGTAAAAACACAGTTGGTGCCATATGGCAGAGATTTTCTCCCATTAATAATTTTACCCTAGCACAAGCAACTCAAGAAAGCCAACAAGTTTTTTGTTATTTTTGGGAAATGGAGATACCATCACTGTTCTAGGGAATGTTTGCTTACAAATTGCACACAAGGAGTTTAGCACTCCATCACCTTTCTCGAATTCAGTCTTTTTCCCTAGTCTCCCAAGTGAGACCAGAGCCCAGACTAATAACCCTATAATATATTACTATTAGGGATTCGACAGGGAGGGATGCATATAAAATGACGATCACGATAAAGAGTTTGGTGAAAGGAGGAATGAAACCGTGTTGGTGCGTAAGGAAGGTATTCCAAAACATGGTTTCCAACTTTTTGGAAAGACATGTTAGATATCCATTCGAAGGATTACACTGTCATTAGTAAGATTTCAAAATAAATATACGATCAATATACAAATATTTTAATAATATATATCATCATTGTCATCATGAATTAGTTTAGCACTGTGCATGTATTTTACTGCATGTATAAAACCAGTAGTTATCGTAATAAGTACTTATAGATATCGTAGTGCACGCGATCAGTAGGCAATGAGAACTGAGAACCTTCAAACGTCAGTTTTGCAGAGGATGAAGTAAAGGCAGAGCAGAGGGAGAGAAACAGAGCGAGAGAGGTAGGTAGGTATATTCTACGGTAAACTTTACTTTCTTCGGAGGAGCAGCAAAATACTCTTCTTTCTTTCCCTCTCCCCCTCACACACACACTTCTCTTCCACCCTTTCTACTCATCTGTAATTTCATGTGGACTAAATTAGGCAATAACTCTAGTAGAATTTAAACATGTAGTGTTGGAGAAAGGATAGATGCCATTAGTTTATGTGATAAACTGGGAAAAAGAGTGGTAAGTTGCTGGAGACTTGCCAATGAACACCTGGAGTACTTACAACCGCTCCATCCACCAATAATATTTTACTCCTCTATACGTTCACATTATATGTGCATGCTAGACAGATAACTCTTTTTTGCATCTTGGATACGATGTTGTTTTAATAGTGGTAGCACTGGAGCAGAGAAAAGACAAGAGAAATACCTATATTCTCCTGTACAAGTGAACGGTACAAACGCCACCACCATTTCAATAGCAACGTCATGATATGGGAAACAGGAAAACTGTGAAAAGATAATACACGATGTACATGCAAAATATAAGTAGTAAGGATGCCACTTTCATATGGTGGTCGGTCGCACTTTTAGTAGACATTTCTCCTTCTCTCACCACCAAAAACGGTGTCAGTTATTCGCCAGCAATGCAATATTCGTGAGCGTAGGTAATACATAGTTTCAGACCTGCTGTTGGAAAGGAGAGCCAGAAGCAGTGATGCTGCTGCTGCTTCTGACGATGATGATGACGATTGTACATAGCACAGGGTTGTAATGTTATTATTTTCAGAGGGAGAAAAGAGTAAAAAGTAAAATACACATTGTGATTGCAATACATGCATAAAATGTACATAATATGTACATGGATAGATAGACGTTTCATGACAATACGTGGTGTATTACTATACACAGCAGAAGAAATGCAAAAGGGAATATAATATAGGATCTCATTTTAAAGATTGCTTGCTACTATATTCTGTTATACTGATGCTATTCATAAGCGTACATACATCAGTTTCGAATACACTGTTGTCTTTTTTTTCATTGGTGTTGCTTGCTGGTGATGTTGGTGTCTTTCTCATAGCAATTTTCTGGTGTGCGGCTTTTCCTGTTGTCAACGGAGGAGGAAGGTGGGATGAAGTTGCAGAACCCTTAATACGTCAGTTAAGTGACAAGATACGGATGATAAAAGCTGTTCCGTGTTCAAATTTAAGACCAAATTTTGTGAAAGCCAGGCTAGTTACCGTTTCACCTTGTAGTCTACACACACACATGGCAATACTAGCACAATCCTTACTACTTTACTATGAAAAAGTTACTGCCTTATATCTCCTTCCATATCTACTACTACTATTTTCCATGTATATTGCTGGGTAAACGTTCACGTTATCAACATCAAGTTTCAAAACATTTCTCTTCATATTTATATCCTTCTACCCAGCGTGCTAGCCAAAGTCGGTATATTATACTTTTTTATACCTTTTTCTTATTCATAGTACTCTTCCCTCTGCCTTGAATATAAAAAGGGGTAAGACTGACAAGACATAATATTTATACATGGCTATATATCAGCTTATAGATTTTATTCGTGTGGGTGATATGATGATGTGATGGCGAGAGAAGAAAGCTAACTAATAATGCAAGTTGTAGCAGAAACATTGTAGTAGCAGCACAGCAGTTTCACCAGTACTACTCTTCCTGTTTGGCAATATAAATTTATAGTCAAGTATTTTGCGCTGGAAAAGCTGGTATTGCTTAAAACTATGCGTTGCTGGCACTATGACTACTGCTACTACTTTTTTTTTTACTGTGGTCTCCCCAGGTTAACTAACACTTTTCATTCGATTCTTTTTAGACAAGGTGGTTTTTTTCACTACTTTTTGCTTACCGTCGTGTAGAATAACACCTATCCACTTCACTTGCATATAAAAATGGTAATAGACTTGTTTTATAGTGAGCTCAAAACGACGACTTTCGCTAAAAACTGGTTGCACTAAAACTATCCCACGATGATACGATACGCATACCTACTTTTTTATACCTGCCAAAAAAATAGTCAGTGGGATTGGCTTGTGTGTAAATTTATAAAAAAAGCTGTGAAACATTGTATGTCCTCCACGTTTACATTATAAGTCTCTTTCAAAAGAGAAAAGTCTGCCTATAGAGATTCTTTTGAAATACTTATACACTTCCTTTTTTAAAGTTACGTTACGCTTCTCTGTATCCTTTACGACTTTTTTTCTCTCCTGCTAACTTTGACCTAAACTGTGAGTAAAACTCACTCAGTAAGTTGAGTAAGTAAAGATGAAGAAGAAGAAGGAGAAGCGGGAGGAGGGAAGAGAAATGTACATGAAATGTGTCTCCACAGCAGACAGAACATGGATGAAAAAGAGAAAAAACAGGGATAAACTCTGTTTACCAATGATTGAACGAATGTGCAAGCAGTACAAAACTGTAAAAAGGGAAGGAAATGCTACTTTTATCATATTGTTTGACATTTTCCGTATGTATGTATCTTTTGGGAAGAGGGTAGAGGGAAAGGAATAAGTAAAATGTTTAGCATGAGGCAGATATTATGGTGTTCAATAAGTAAGTGAGAATATATTTATATTTTTCATCTTACATAACTTTGTTTGGGTATGTGTGTGTGTGTGTACCCATTCATTGGATACTTTTTGATGCGTGTGAATTTCAATGTGAGTACAAACTTGAGTCACTTGTCAATCTTTTTTTTTCTGCTCACTTTTTTACCAAAAACTTTTTAACGTTAGTGTTTAGCCTACTTTTCGTTTCAAAAGTGAAAAGAAATGTGAATGTTTTCCTACTTTCTCAGGTAAATAATTTACGACGAGAAGGAATGGGAAGTAGACAACAAATTATACGTATTAGACACATGAGCAATACTAAAATACGTTAAGCAAGAGCCGGGAAACGTAAGTGTGCAGACTAGATTATGGTCATCGTGTACGCCGAACAATTGTATATTCCCTTATTTTTTTATAAATATAACCTTGTAACGCTGTTTTTTGTCCATTTGTTAGTTCAAAGTCTAAGAGTCCGGTCCAGTCATTTGCTAAGGAGTCAATTCATTGAGAAAAGAGATCCCTTCCGTTTCCTTTCCCTTTATCATTTACTTTCATGGTATGTTTTTATAGACAAAGTTTTTGTTACAACGTAAAAAAACGAAATTCCTGGCAAAAAAAGGAAAATCCTATCGGATCTATTTTGATTTGAGTGTGTAATGCGAACATATTCCGATTTGAACGGCTCAGCATCTTTTTTTCGTTCCGGAGAGAAAAAAAAACCTTTTTCGGATGAGAGAAGCAGCAGAGTAGTGAAACTGGACGATCTATCAGATTATTTGCAACACTCACTCACTCAGAAGTCAGTCAAGTTATTCTGCTACTGTTTGAGAGAAATAAAGCAAAAGAAGCGAGAAGAAGGTGGGGTATGGTTGGTTATAAATACGAAGGAAATGCTGTTAGTACAACTACTTGCCATTACTGCTCATGATACAAGTACAGTGAGAAGGATTACCGACTGAGACTGCGAGTGAGAGTAAAGTGGGGAGAATAGGGAAAAAAGAAGGGAGAGAGAGAGAGAGAGAAAGAGCTTCGTTTATTTCCTTAATGCTGACAAAACGTAAAGAAGAAAAGTAAGCAAAAGTCTAGCTGGTTTAGTTGGTGGTAGTACCATCGTCGTCGCCGTGCTGATATTCATCTGAGACATAAGTACTAATGCAAAAGTACATACATACATAGTATATCTAAATATTATGTATATCCTCCTCCCATGTGTTTTCTTCCTCCTCTACTACCACTTATAGTAATACCATATCGCTTAACCGAGGTTTTTTATGTCCCAAGAAAGCAAGCATGATGCAAACCATGTTTCCCGTGTAACGACTTAAAGTTTTTGGTAAGAAGCGCCAAGCACCACCACCACCACCACCGCCAAAGCTTTTCAAGCCGATGTCCCTCTGCCTGTCTTGTCTCTTCCCATTTACTTTAGAAACATGGCTACTTTCTCTCAACGTCCTCATGCATTAATGCATGCAAACTGTATAGACACAAAGTGCAAAACCTAATGCAAAATTATTCTTTCCTCTTCATTTCGTTTGGTGCATGTAACACAAAAATACATGTTCCTTCTTACTGCCTACTATTCAACTGGATTCCTTACTTCTTTTCTGAAGAGTGTTTCTCTTCCCTTTTCTCCTCTTCCTTGATTCTTTCCATGTACTTATTTTGCATGCATGGGACTGCCATTCTAAAGAAAGCTAAGGGGAGCTACTAATACCACTATTTCTATAGTTGTGTGATACTGTTGCTCCTTTCTTTTGCTAGTGAAAAGAGGAAGAAAAAAAAATTCGTGTAGTAAATGGCAGTGGTACAAGAAGAAGGATGAAAACAGCATGCTGTATACATTCTTCCTCTTTCTTTCATTTCACTTGCTTAAATAAGTGTATTTGAATCCAGTACAAGACAGTCTTTAGGAAATCCACTCAATCTTTTATTGTATCATCTGCCTTGTACCTCAAAGTCTTCTTCTCCCGTCTCCCCTTTCTTTTTTTTCTTTGCTGCTCCTTTCCAGATATCAGCAGGATACTGAGTGACTGACTCACTCTGTGACACGCTGCTACACGCTGATGGCGATGACATTAAATCTGCTGCTCGATCCAATCATTCATTCAAAAAAGAAGAAGAAATAGTAAGGTCTCCTATTATTGTTGTATGTGTGTACATTTGTCTATTCATTCATCCTCAGTATTCCTCAAATCCCTTTGAACTAAAGCATCTGTACATACCAAAGTTCATACCTAGCTACGTCTGTACAGGAATCTAAATACTTCCCTTAACGAGTTCAAATTAGGAATCATAGCGATGCGTGCATTTCTTTGGAATATTGTAGAACATATATACATGTAATCACGTCACGACGCATTTTCACAGCGAAAGAAACAGGGAAGCTTGATGATGATGATTGTACAACAGTTTTTTGCTACTTAATTTCACATACTTTTCAAAATCAACATCTTACGCAACGCCTTTAATTTATTGTGAAAGGCTTGATGGTGAAGTGCTGCTCATTCATAATTTGTATGGATGTTGTTTATTGTTGTGAATTTATCGTCTTTTCAAATCTGCATTCATGCCTTTCCAGCCAAACCATCCTCGAACAATGCAAACAATCCCAATAATAATCCTTTTATCCTCCATAGTCACAATCATTGTGCCTTTGCCGCTCGACTCCACTCTCAACAGAAAAGAGTCTCTTATGCATAGTCACGCATATCGTAATAATAATCACAGCACAACAAAAAGAACTGGCAACAACCATTCTGATTTTTTGTTTGCAAATCCATGTTGACACCTTTTACGGTCTTTTATCCCTTTTGATAGTAGGCTGGAATGTACTCATACAACCAGTGAAGCATGCATGCATGCATGCAGACTGGCAAGTTAGTATAGAAATTATACACATACCTATACATACATACCAGCGGCACTAGCATTCAACAAAATCATTCTAAAAAAACTTACGACTTTCCGGTTTTGTTCCACTTGATCTTTTGATTTTACTCTAGATTTACGCTCCCTTTATATCCCTTTTACGTATTATCTGCATGTTTATGTTTATTGAGCCGTAAAATATTCACGCATTCAAGGGTAACGTCCTTTTACATTTTGACGACGTCGGAAATACAAACGACCGCGATTTCATCAAATGCACATAACATGTATGTAGGTAGGTATGCATACACATTGATGGTTACATTTAAATGTTTCACGTCTTTAACTGGCTAGATTACAATGACCGTGATATGAGTAAGAGCGTATGCACTTTCTGGATTTTTTTTTGAGGATGCGAAAAGTCTAGCACTAAAATGTCATTTTCCTCCAAATACACCTCATATAAGCTTCGGATAGCCAATGTAGCATTATCTTAGTTTTAGAATGGTTTATTATGGCGTCCTTCTTCATTTTTTTGCCATTACAATCGTTTAACACACCTATTATTTAAGTGTTGCTTGGAATTTCCAGTGTAAACTAACACACGCACGGACGCACTATCATAACTCTGATGTTACTAACATTACTTTCTTTCGTTTCTTAATAATAGGGACTAAAATAGATACGCAGAAAGCCATGAAATCACATTTTCGATCTTGTGGATTTACTGCGTTACCATAATCAGAGTACCATAACGGCACGGGAGTGTGGTACGCAGTGGAAACGGAGTAATGATAGTGATAGCAATAATAGTAATAACTCCACCAAACAAACGGTGCAACATCTTAAACTCTCAGTGTTCACTATACTTTCCCCGCTAACTCCTTCTAAAGTGACTTATCTACGATCGTTTCAGTAAGCGTGCTGTTTTGCCAAGAAGTATCATTTTTACAAATAATAACACAATATGCAGACCAGTGTAGAAAAGTAGCGGAGGCAAGATTTATGCATGACTTATAAATTAAAATGTGTGGTGCATTATGTGCAACTCCGTATGAAATCAAAGATGAAGTACTTGTTGTAACTGACTTTGCAACATTGTAGTGCCTATAGTATAGCTAAACTTGTTTCAAGCATAGTTTCTGAATATAATTTGCACAACTTTTTTTCTCTCTGCCAGAGTGCGCAGTAAACTTTGAGAGTACAAAAATACTTGTGAAATATCTGGAAGCACTTTCATATCCATGTAAAAATTTGAGGCGTATCGTATAGATTCTGCGGATTTGAAGGTAATTTTAAGAAAAAAAGACAAATGTGATAATGATAATACGTAGCTTCCGCTACTCAACAACACTGATAATATGAATAGGTAAAACGTCTAACAAACGCAAGCTGTAGTAGTGGCATTAATTGTGTAAGTACTAGTAGCAGTATTATCATCAGAATGGCATGATTAGTTAGTTAGCAAGACGTGTTCATGTAAAAACGTAAGTAGCTTTAGGTATACATAATATAAATGTAGTTTACTTTCTCCCATTTCTGTAGTTGTTAGAGTAGTAGTAGTTGGACAACAGTAGTAAAAAGTAGCGTCATGCTTAGATACTTTTACAAGCAGAAAACCATGTTCATTTCCTATTTTCCTGGTTGAGTTTCCTCTTGTCTTTCACTCTAGCTGTGCTTTTAATAGCCCAGCAAAAGGAAACCAAAAAATAGAGATTCTTTAGCTTCAGCATGCATGAAGCTAACCACTTCTCTTACCCCAAGTCAATAATACTGCTGCCGCATCTACCAAAGCTTATTCTTTGGTTTGTCGCTGTTAGGAATGTACATTGCCAGCAAAAAACTATATTATGGGCTTTTGTGCATTGTTGTACTTTTTATGAGTTTGCAAAGGCACTTTTCACAGCCATTTCCACAAACATTATTTCAACATTAACATTTATGAAGTCCATTTGCCCCACTAGGTTAGATACACAACACTGTAAAAGAATGTAACTCTCCCTCTGTCCGTCTGTCTGCTACCCACTCATATATGTTCTTGTTCCGATTTTTTTTCAAGTCAAATGAATACAAGAAGGCTATACCACAGTAATAACTGCAAGTTTTATCTTCCTTTCCTTATTCAGCCAACTTCACACAGTGTTTGCTCGTTTCGCTTAAAGGATGTACAAGCTTTTTAAAATGAGCCAGAAAATTTGCTCTTGTACTACAGAAGCAACTTCTTTACAAACAGGCTATAAAGTTTTTATTTTTGGTGAAGAAAAAGGGAGGAAAATGGAGGAGAGAGAGAGAGAGAGATTTTTTGTAATACGGGGATTGTTTAAGCTTATCTATTATTATTACGACCATGTTATGTATGTAAAAGTGTAGACATGCAGAATAATTTGCTGGCAAATTGGGTGTGATTTGACACCAGC